>JAOBYE010063010.1:0-21289 GCA_025403585.1 Parazoanthus swiftii
TCAAAGTTCGTCAAAATTGCGTGAGCCCAGAGGGCTCACGCAATTTGAGAGCTTTGAAAAACACTCGAGTGCAAATTGTTCCAAAATGAACGAGAAATAGTATGATTACTGCTACAAACTGCACTCCACTCAGTTCAATTACCATTATTAAAACAGTGCGATTACAACTGAAATTCTGTTTTATGGAACCAATCAAATTGCAGGAATCACTAGTTATTTCAAAATGGATATAATTAATAGGTTTATATAATCAGGATAACAAACTTGCTCTCTCTTATTCTACCAATGGGCTCATGCTACTACTTGACATCCTTGGAAACTCCTTGAATTTAGTTTCTTTTCTTGAGGGCACTTGAAAAGCCAAGTGCAAAGTTCTCATGAAGGGCTGGCAACCAGTGTTTTTTTCCAAATAATGGACTTGATCATGCCGGCTACAAGAATTCAAAACTTTCCAGGGGGCATGCCCCCAGACAACCTCTAGAAAGATAGATCTACCTTTGGTGCTTTTTCTCCCACTACGGTACTGTATTTTTGTCTTGACTGGGAGAACCTTGTGCATTGCTTTATTTGGTTAGAAACAAAATCGTGTAGGCAGGCGTGTAACAGAAGGAATGTTTGCAACAAGAAAATTGTCCCTTAATTTAGCCAGTTCAGGTATCTGAAATGTGTTTTAATGTAAATGTGCAAGTTTTCCTTGACCTCGGTAATCTATTTCCAGCTGAGCATAGGTCATTATGCAAATTAACTAGACTAGTGTGTTTTTAGCACAAAAATTTTTATTATTAATTAAAATTAATACTTGACCACTGTCTTGACAATTGACTAAAAATAGAACAATTAATATATTAATTATGTTGCCTGTTTGCTGTGATTTCAGGATGCATGTCAGGAGTGTGAACAAGTTGTAAGTGAACTGAAGACTGTTTTGTCCAAGAACACCACTCAGGTCAGTGCAAAACTTGATAACACCTGACCATTTTGATGTTCTTCTTCGATCCATATACCAGTAGTAATGTATATATATTATATCAGTACACCATATAAGGTAAGACTTGTGTAACCACCTACCCGTAATCTCTCCCTGCCCCCTGATCCCAAAATATTGTGTAAAGATTTAAAAACTGTGGCCTTAAAGGAATTATGTTCTTCTTCATCACAGCATGAGGTAATTGTTTACCTAGAAGATCTCTGTGACAAGGTTGCTGGTCAGATGGCAGCAGAGGTAAAATAATTAATCATATTATAATCTTTTATAAATAATTGATGCAAGATTGTTAACTAAGCCTCATTGTGTAAACTTAACATACTCTTTTTTGCCCATGTTAGGGAAAACTGCCAGAAAAATTACTCTCCTTAGGTCCAAAAGTTGTGATCAACCCTAAATCTAATAGCAATTAGTACCCAATTTAGCAGTAAAGCTTTTTGCTACCACAAAATGGATAGGGATTTTTCTTGTAGTGGACAATGAATTATGAGAGTAAGAGACGTTTCCTTTTATAGACAAGACCTTTGTTATTTTAGTGGAGCAATATATTATGTTGTTAAGGCACAGAGTTTCTAAGATTATACATGTATGTGTGTTTTCTTCTCTGGCAAGAGTTTGTGGAGGTTGTGGCAGGGATTACCGGTGATGTTGTTAAAAAGCTTAGTGGATAGCATTTCTCTCCTCTCTCTCAGGGTCTGTAATGTGCAGTCTTCTAGGGCCTTGCTAGAAGATACGTCCGGGAATATATTTCTTAAGGCCCTGCATTGTACTCTCTCTAGGTCGTCACTAAGGTACTCGGGGAGGGCTTGGTGAAAGACCGGGCAAGCATACTCAAGGGTGGGGCGGATTACCTGGCAGTTGTACCCTTTTACATGCATAGCAGTTAAAAACACACTGTTGGCCTTGACCTGGCCATGGGAATGCCCTTAGAACTGCTATGCCTCAAGAGTTTGAAAAGATCTTTAGAGCATTCTTAAAAAATGAGAAATTTAACAAAAGCTGATTGTATACATTTTTCTTACAAAATTAATTTAAAATTATCAAAATTATTCCCTAATAAATACGAATTTATACCCTATGCTAGTTTAAGCTTATTGCTAAAGTGCTTGAAATGATACCTTCAGGGACTCCCTTCCTTGTCATTTTTCCAGTACATTTAGTCCCTTCCCCGTGGCTTATTTTTCTGGTAATCAGTCCCTGGGGGAAACCTACAATAGTGGATTGCCAACGAGGAAATAATTAAATCTATGTACAGTCCTGTACCTTTGGAATCTTTGTGTCAGGTTTGTTACTTTGTATGATGCTTCAAAACATGACGTCGTCATGATATTGTTCCTGTGTCTGCTGTGAAACTTGACAACTGGTTTCATCTGCTGCAGTGCAAGGCCTTGATAGACAGCTATGCCCCAGAAGTCATTCAGATGCTTCTAGCTTATGTGGTAAGTGACTTTTTGAAAGTATTTCATTTCCAACAACCAAAGGTCTTGCATATTCTCATTAGTAAATTATAGTTTGCGGTAGTTAATTGTGTAGCTGTAGATGAAAACCATGAACACTTACGTGTAACACAGTATGCACATGTACATACTGTTGAAGAGTTCAGTGTTCCTCACCAACCAGTCAAAAGGTCAAAACCTGCACTTGTAGAGGCAAACTATGACCCTATGTATCTGTCAACTGGCTCAGGGACGTACCCAGGGGGTTCCTGGGGGTTACAGAACCCCCTTTTTATCCGATAAATTTTATTATTTTACTGTAAGGTTTTGTATCATTTTCTTCATCAACCTAAATCTGGAGTCTGTAGAATATAAAGTTCAAGATATTTTTTATCCAATGTTAAATATTTAAAAAGCAATAATATAATTCTTCTCACACTTGTTGGATTTGAGCTTATGATAGCCGACGGGGTGCTCCACACCTCGCTCTTTAAAAGCTCATATCCAATGCATGTTTGTGGAATACCGTAGTTATTAAATAGGCCATATGCATGCATAAATTGCCCAGTGGCCACAAACAGTAACTCCAAGTCCAAGTTCTCATTTATTTGCTATGTTTCCAGCCTTAACTGTGGACTGATTGTGGACCTATTGATGTCTTGGGCTCATTTTAACAACCTGATTTACTCCTCCTTTATTATTAAATATTATTTTTATTATTAGAAAGACCCAAAGCAAGTTTGCACTTCCCTTGGGATGTGTGCTGCCAAGGACAAGTCTGCTATCCTGGCAACACTGCTCAAGAATTCTATCCCACATGAAAACCTCATCCCAATTTTTGAGCCTGGGCCAGTTAAGGTGCCAGTTAAGAAATCTCATCCTTTGAAGAAGATAGATGCCTCACCAGAATGTATTCTGTGTGAGTTTATTATGAAGCAGCTGGACAGTCTCATCAGTGAAAATTCAACACAGGTAAGTCGGCAAAATATTACACCATTCAACAAATCGCAGCCTCACTTCCAGTATTGGGACGGGGTGCAAACCTTGGGTGAAAGCTTGGATTTGTGAGTATTCTACTGAATTTCATTTTAAATTACTGGCTGATCATCTTGTTGTCTATTAACTTGGAAACTCTTTGGTTGAAGTTCAAACTCAAGACCTGTGCAAATTGTATGAAAGCGGTTGCGGTTCATTGAAGTGGTGTATTGAGCTGTGCCAATGTATGTTCTTCCTTAACTAAGTTTCTTAGTTAATTAGTATGTTACTGACCAGTGCTAAAAAAAGTTGTATTTTTGTTGGTACATTAGCTGTCTCATAACAACTTGATGACATGCCTGACTCGTTTGAACAAGGTTGTGCCACTGTCTTAAGTCCCCAAAGAACGAATTAAATTATGTTTTCAAGAATTATTTAACACGCCTTGAAGAACTTTGCAGGATTTCTCAGCTTGAAAAACCTGAAACTTTTACTCTGAGAAAAAGTGACATGAAATTTATAGAATGTGTATTAATTATTTGATAGATCTACAAGAATTGTGAGCCTCAGTAGATATATGTACTGACAGTTCTTTTTTGACCAGCTGGTAAATGCCTGTAACTCTCTCTTTTTAAGGAGAAAGAGATTGAAAGGAAGTTTCTACTACTGTAGACTGAAGGTTTTTGTCAGTTTGTTATTTTTCCATAAAATTACTTTTGAACCAAGAATAACTCTAAAAGAAAATTCATTAAAGATTCTTTGTTAATTATTCAAGCTTGATATTCACAGGTATGCACTATTAAAACCCTCTTTGAACCAGGCATTTCTGTCGGTAACTTAGAATATGGAGGTGGTATAAGACAATGTTTTGTTATAAATAATTGTAATAGTTTACAGTATTTGTTGTTAATATGTCAGTTTTGTTCTGATCTTTAGCAAGAAATAGAAGCAGCTCTGGATAAGGTTTGCAGCTTGTTGCCTTCAACCGTGAGTAAAGAGGTAAGAATAAAATATTGATTGAATACTGTTTTGATAGCTATTTGAAGTTTGCCAAAGTGTTGTTAGACTCTCGGAATTCAGTCTGTTGACTAAAGTTTACAGAAAATAATCAACACTTTAACTTTCCAGTTTTCAGGATTGAGGTGCCAAGTGGGAACTAACATAATTATTCCAATGTTCAGTTTTGTAGACAATTCTGCTGTCTGCAGAGAATGCCTCAATTTGTTGAAGATTACTGGTCTTTTATTTATTTATTTATTTTTAATTATAGCATAATGCACAAGGGTTTCCCATCATGCGATCTATATGTAGAATGACATGGCTGGAGACTGAAATCAGGGCATTTTACTGTTCAATTTTTTTCTTTCCTATCTTATAAAAGTCAAGTGCTCGATATTTTCAACAAAAAAGTCCAGAAAATAAATATCAAAACACTTGGTGAAATGTTACTGGATGGCCCCTATAGTTGAAACTAATAAAAGCATTTCTTCTCATCATGAAGTGGACTCATCAAAATGTGATTACCATCAGATTTGCCACTGAACCAAAACTTGGAATTTTTTTTCTGCAAGATTAATAAAATTGACTGTTTGGAGAACTTTTCATAGTAAGTTAAAGCTCAGGCTACTTTTTGTCAATCTAGCTATTATCAGGTTTTTTACACCTCATTACATGTACTTTATCAAACACTTTGTTTTAGTCCTTTTAAATTAATTACAAAAAAGAAACATTCTCTTGCTTTGCCGCTAGCTAGAAATAACAAGTTTCTGTTTTGGTTAAGCATGAGCATATCAAGCACACTTGAGAAATGGATGCAGCACAGGTCAACTTTCTTTTAGATATTTGTATGTTGCAAATACAGAAGGTTTTGCCTGCTCATGATTGTATGTGACCCATTACTTCAACAGTGTACTGATTTTGTCAATGAATATGCTCCCGCAATCCTGCAAATCCTCTCACAAGAGCTCAATCCACAGCTGGTGTGCACCACACTGAAACTCTGTCAGGCAGAGGTTTCCAAACCAGGTATGACATGTTTTATGTCTAGCTACCAAAAATGTTGAGCTGTAAAGAGGGGAAGGGGTGATTAGAAGTGACAAATGTTGGGTATTTGCTCAGGGGATGTTGGATATAAATTTGAACAATATTAAAATTTTATAATGCAGGCTGTTCAACAAAATTACTAAACTGTCCAAATTAACCTTGCAACAGGGTGAAGATTTTGAACAAAAGTTAGATACAAAAAATTTGAATTCCTGACATCTGAGCCTTTTTTACATACAATGTAACATTGATGGGTACAATATAAATTATATAGACCAGTTTTCATAGGTTTTGTCAGGTGAAGGACTGTCTATTACAGAAAAATTATGTGAAGCCATGGTACTACTTGGATATATCCCAAGCTTTTTTTATAGAGAGCCTGAGAGCTTTGCTTTTGCAAGCCAAACTGAGTGAGGTACATGTAGAAGAACAAGGCATTCATGCCTTATTACATTTATATATCAAGTGAATCTTAGTTATTCACCACCATACTGGAGGGTATTATTGTTTATGTGTACAGCTTTTGTGTAAGAATTAAGCATTTGATCACATAACTGAGGGTTGAACTTTGGGCAACCTTATCTTGCCACACCGTCCGTAGACAGGGACGTGAAGCCGTTGGTCTAGTCTCTCGATGTTCTATCGGGGGACTTAAAAGACCCCACACACTTGTCGATAGGAGTAGGCTAATGCCGGTGTTGTGGACTGTCAACTCCTCCCCTACAAGAATTGTGTTGTATATCAGGACTCCATTTAAACTAGCCATGCTAAATTGGATGGTCCTGTATAAATACTGCTTACAATTACAAATATAAATACTGCTTACAAATACAAACATTGAGAACATAGTTGATGAGCTGCCAGGTTTCTTTTAACTCTAGTATTTACAAGTTTCTGAGACCTCCAAAATCCAACATTGACTCTTTCCCAGTTTAATGCCTATTAGTTATTTCTGCCAGCCATTCCACTACCAGATACAGAAAACCATTGGAGATTCTGATCATGTCGAGCAGAAAGCTATGAGCCTGAACTATAGAAATTTCTAAAAGGGTCGGGGAGATTTGGGTGTAGAGGGGAGGGGGGGGGGGGGGAGTCTCACTCAGGATATTTTCTGGGACACACAGTGGATAGAGATGTTCTTATTAGTTTTTTTTGTTTTTATTATTTACACACAGTGAAGCAAGTTAAGGCCCCAACTGCAAAACCAACCTGTGCTCTTTGCGAGTTTATCATGACAGAACTGGATACTATTCTTAAAGAAAAACCCACCCAGGTAAGTTGTCGATTGAGACCAGTAACATAGATTCCAAGTGTAGATAGATAATCTTAAGGTTTTTTATTATGCCTATTTAGAATAAGACCTTGAATAATTTTTTGCCATTGAAGAGGCCATTTAGAATAAGACCTTAATTAATTCTCTGCCATTGAAGACAGCCTACCTGTACATGTAAGTGACAATTTCAGGTGACTTTACAAAATTACTTGGAAGTTTCATTTTTTTTATGGCTTTCCGTCTCAGAGGCTAATCTAATAATTGACATTTAAGTAGATTTTATGGTCACATTTTTAGATTTTAGGTTTTTCTCACTGTTCTGTAATGAGGTTCTTTGGTATTCAAAAGCAGACTTAAGTCAATTGGCAATGTTTGGGAGAAACCTCAACTTGTAATTCAAGAATAATATGTTGGCTACAGAATGTGAGTCCAGTGGCCACTGCGTACATATACTCCGTACATTCATATATACTTGCATACATGTACATGTACACAGATAAACATACATACATTTATATGTACATATCTAGACAAAGACATAGTTACATAAATAGATAAGTATAAATATAAAGAGAAATGAAGGAAACTAATATTTTTCTGTGCTTTTTTGGACCGTATTTTCTTATCTGATAGGAAGAAATTGAGAATGCTTTGGAGAGGGTTTGCAGTCTTCTACCATCAACAATCACACAGGATGTAAGTCTTTCAACCTGGGCACTTTTCATTTTAACAGTTAGTAGTAATGCCTACCCAGTATATGGTGGATTACCTTATTAAGCTATTGGCATATTTGTTTAAAAGGTTTTTTTTAAAGTATATCTATGTACACACATGCACGTTTACACTAATTCAGTACCAATGATTGCTTTCTACAGTGTGACAACTATGTCAAACAGTACACTCCTATACTGCTACAATTGCTGCAACAAATTAAACCAAGTGAGGTGTGCTCTGCCATTGGTCTGTGCTCGGCAAAAGTGTTGCCAGGTGTGTACTGATAACTGAATATATATTGAGTTTACTTTATGCAATTATCATGTAATCTAGATACTGTGAAATTCTTAAAGTACTGTAGAAATAGGCTCTCGTTTGGCTTTGGCAGTGAAAACAAATGAGTACATTAAGGAGCATAGTCGAACACTTCTACTTTTTAGTATAGTAATACCATGTGCACTATTTTTTGCCTAACTAAAAACCAAATTTGAAGCCAAAAATTTGTTCATTTTTTTTGCCTGCTTGCAAATGAAATTAATAGTGGAATGAATATTGTTGAAAATTGTACGCCCCAGTGGCCTTGAACAAAAACTTTGAGTCGAGGCCAGTAGGGTCAAAGTACAGAAAATATATGACAACTTGGAACTTGACCTCGACTTGAAGTTATTGTTTATGTTCACCGTCCAGAACAAATTATGGAAGTAATGTATGGTGTTCGGCAAGACCTAAAAATTTGAAAGCTCATTGATTTTTCAGATCAAAGTTTAAATTTTCATTACAAAAGTGAATCATAAAGGCCACATTTAAAAGAGTACATGTATGCATTTCCTGTTGAGAAGTTCTGGTTGCACAAACCTTTTCTTTATAAGTTGCATGAAAAAATTTCTAACGACTTTTGACATTGTTAGCAAGTTGTTTTCATTGCTAAATATTAAATTTAACCTAATATAAAATGTCCTGGTTTGGATTTCCCATTGGCAGAGAAGAAACCTGGAATGTCTGGAAGTCTGGACCCTAAATGTGTTCTCTGCGAGTTTGTGATGGATAAGCTGGAAAGTATATTGAAAGAAAATGCAACAGAGGTTAGTTTCTTACTGCGGTGGGTACAAGTAATTTTTCTTGGACACGTTAATGTCCGGGCCCGACTGTTCAAAGTTTGGACAACTTATCCAGCGGATATATCCCAATCCAGAGGGTGAAATTTGCTCGTTGTCAAATCAAAATTAAGAACGCGTAAACTTAAAAGAAATGCCACAAATTCTTTTTTCCGCGGGAAACATTACAGAGATATTCTCTGATCCCACCCACTCACCTTGATGTGTCACTCTATTTCTGTCCATCAAACTTTTATTACAGAAAACAACAGTACAGAAGTAGATATGCCAATATTTGTTCAACGTGATTCAATACCGTAATTAACCCTTGATCGGCCAAGCTATTTTTACTAACAAAATCGAGCTTTGATACCTAGGCAACTTTATTTTAGCTTGTTACTTTCCACAACAACGATCAAGTTACAGTTGTTTCACGGCATATCCGCCATCTTGGATTTTTTTAAAAACTTTTCCAGCAAACCAGATTTATTTGAACTTAGTAGTAATTATCTATTTGCAGCCTCAAAATGGAAAAAAAGAAATAAAAACGAGTTTTGTCAAAAAATCCTGTTTTCTTATTCAAACTTTATTTTGCATAATTAATTTTACATGAAACAAGTGATGACGCCGTCTAATTTACGGCAAAATAAGTGTTCATAATAGCCAAGAGAATATAATCCTATGTATTCTCTTGTAATAGTCCATTTCCGAATTACGCTCCAGTTCCTCTAGACAATAGCTTCAAGTCGAGGCTTGGTCTCAACTCTCATACATTTGCTGTATTTTTGGCACGAAGCCTGGACTTTGAACTTTTGTTTGGAGAAACTGGAGTATAATTCGGAAGTGGGCTATTAGACTACAGGTACAGCAAGTTTTATTTTGAATGCTTCAAAGCTTCAGATTTTAGGTTGAAAAAACCTGGGGGTCATTTTGACCCCCTCCTTGGCCTTTTAAGGGTTAATACAAAGTTGTTCGTGTTACATACTGAACACCTTGAGTACTTCTTGAATTTCATATTATTTTTGTATCACTTCTGGAAAATTTGATATGAGGAAGCTTTGCTTCAGTCTATACTTCAGTCGTTCACTTTGATTTTGATTGTGGACACTTATGTACCAGACTTCAGGCACCCACACACACACGACCTTACACACACACACATCCTTATTCGATGCATCTGCTCTGCGTACTTAACATGTTTACAGGAGTTAAGTTGTGCACCAAGGCATTGACAGATCATAATACTACTGCCATGTTATAACATAAATCATGTCGTTACACAGTAAACTTATTGGTCAACATGCTATCATCCCAAGCTTTCAGGGCAAAACTGCTGGCAAGCTCAAAAATCCAAGTGTTTTCCAAGATTTTCTTCAAAAACCTTATGTTCGTTTTCACAAATTTTTTAACACAATATGTTGCAAAATTTGTTTTTCCCAGCCACTTTTTCTAACTCCCAAGAATGACTTTGATTGTTCCCATTAGTTCATCTGAAAGCTGAAGCAATCTTGGAAGCAAATGTTTTTGTATGGTGTATTTTAAACCAGACATAAAAGGGGAAAACTTAATATTTTTGTTTTGGTAGATGCTCATAGTTGAATTGTAATCTCTGTACTGCTATTTACTGTGTTGGCGTCTTTTGATTTGGAATTGTAGGAAGAAATCGAAGCTGCTCTGGACAAGGTTTGCAGTTTACTGCCATCAACACTCAGCACAGATGTATGTATCACTTCATTTCTGGTTAACGGGCCATGGCTTGCTTTTTTGCAACACGAGTTGTTAGAGGGAACTGGTAACTAGTATGTGGGTAGACTCGGTTAAATTTGACATTGATAAACGTGTCCTGGGTTTGTCTCATTCTCCCTCTCACACTTTTGTTGTTTAATTGACTTACCACCACACATATAGTAACTGCATCCAGTCAAGATTCTTTCCAACAGATGGCGTTTCTTGAAATCTGATCCTTTCTTGCCGAATATTACTGTAAATCGCTTATGTTATTACTTGGCATGGTCGTTCATGTCTACGTTATGTGCACTAGTAAATATTCGTGTCTCTGCCTTTGATCATTTTAATATCCTGTATTGTCATCTTACTGAAAGGATTATCAAATCTAAATGAGATGTAGTGAAATGGTATCCTGGTGTTATGGGTTCGATTCCTGCTCGGGGCTATTTGGTATTTTTCTTTTTCTGTTCCTCCAACACTTGTCTCTTGTTACATCTTAGCATATTACGGTTAACCTTTCTGAAAAAAATAAGATTTTGACCAAACATGTATGTATTATGAACGTAAAAACACTGACTTCCGAAGTATAAAAACTAATAATTGGTTGTTTGTTTTCATATTTGTAGTGCAAGAATTTTGTGAACACATACACACCACAGATTGTTAATCTTCTTACCCACGAATTTCAACCAAATCAAATCTGTACAGAGTTGGGACTCTGTACAGCAAAGAAGCACGACTTCTGTAAGTTTTAGCTTTTATCTCTTGCATTCTATACCTTTGTTTACTCTTAAATTTTTTAATCAAACGCTTGGAACGTGAATACACTTAGTTTTGCGACTTCAATTTCCGCGCTTTTTGTGATGAAGAAAAACATAAAAATATTAGATCGCAAAAAAGTATCGTAAAGACTTGATAGCGCGAAATTATTGAGGTTAATTTTTCCCTCGTTCTATGTTTTTTTTACTATTTTCTTCTCCAAACGTTTTAAGTCGAGATTTGTGTGGGAAAGTGACTCGTAAGTGACTTTTGTGTTTTTAATACACGCAAGGACGAGTCTTGGGAAATGTTCTGGTTGGAAAATGTAAACTGACATACATAAAAGAAATATTCTTGACACGCTTTTGTAACATCAAGAATTATTAGATAAGCTTCTTTATAACTCTGTCATCGCGAATTCTCCACCACATCCACTTTCACTACTTTCATCATCATGCTGAATTTCTTCAGAAACAGTTTAAGCGCGTTATCGCAATGACAGTTGCGATGAAAATCGTGCTGTGAGCCATACACGATAACAGTTTTTTTTGCACAACGTTGTTGCATGAAAACTGGTCGTGTCCCGTGTAATATCACCTTCAACAAGTCATTTCTTGCAGCCCCTCTCATTCGCTAAATGTTTCACTGAACCTGCCGAGAATGATCTCATCTTAAAAATAGCGCCTTTTTGGGAGAAGGACATCACAAGAAGACCAGCATTTAGGGCAGACATAATACCAAGTCTATATTTTAGTTATCGGTGTCAAATACAGAAGGCATGGCTTTTGAAGTAGCATTTACGGAGATAATTTTAGAATTTTGATGTTAGTGTTTGCGTTTGGAAAGGTTTTTCACCTAAAAACTTTATGGTTATTTATCCACAACATTTGGCTGGTTGCGGAAACAACAGTTAAACCATTTTGCCATATTATGTTTGCCGTTTTAACTGGTTTTGGAATGTCGCTAACTAAGCAATTTTTTTAGCTGTGACGTCGAACCAGACTTGCTCCCTTTGCAAGACCATTATCGGCTACGCAAAACTGTTCCTGGACAACAACGCAACTGAGGTAAGCTTGCGCGTCAGTTTCTCATTGCACCTGATATTGCGTGAATCATCTTGTGTGTTTGGTGCGAAAGACCATCCTCCCATTCTATTTTGTAGTAAGGCTTAAAACTTTGTTTGTATCGTTTGTTTTCTCCAAAACTTAACAGGGTTTTCAAAGTTAATTATTCTTTAATGTTCGTTCAGTTTGAATAGCTTCTATAATTTTTCCACGGTTGCCATTTTAAGTGCTTCGACAAGTTTAACGCAAAATTTGGTGACACAATCATGCTGGCAGAAATACCGACTTTTTCCTCCCAATCATAAATTATTATAGAACGAGACATGCAGAGTATAGTTACAACAGTAGATCTTACCACGAGTTGAGCACTTTAGAGCCCAATGCTCTGGTGTGACGACGCTTTGTTTACGCTGCTCAACCAATCAAATTCGAGGGTAAAAATTCTTCATCCTTGAGGCGACGCCAACAGACGCATCATTTTCCCGAGGTGTCAAAAAGTCCTGTCAGCGAGTTTCTGATTGGTCGAGAAGAGTGACAAAGTTACTCGAATTTGTGTAGATGAGCTTATGTGGGCTCTAAAGTGCTCAGCGCCTAGAGTCTGAAACTCAGGGTATGACAACAAGTCCATGGCAGAGAATTCCGCGGCTACCTTGACCCTAAGAGAAGTAAACCAAATCGGTAGTTGAAGTTTTAACCCTTGGTTGGCGCTTGCCCACATAAGAACAACCCGATTCTGGACCAAGTTGTTCAAAAGGGAGCTAAATTTTACCCAGGGTTGGGCAAAACTTATTAGTTATCTAGGAACACAAATTCCAGTCTTTATCCATTGTTGTTAAAAACACTCGAAGGAAATCGTGGGCAAGATATTATCCAGGGCTAGCGCTGGTCTACTTTCGAACTGGAGGCTTAAGGGATGAATATACACTGCTTGAGTTATATATTGTCTGTCTGTATGATAGCAACTGCCTTTGTTACCTTTTAGGAAGAAATCATCCAGGCTCTCGATAAATTTTGCAGCTACCTGCCTGACCAGCTCAAGACAGAGGTATTGAAGATTTTCTACCAATATATACGGCATATATTTAAGTTTGTATAATAGTTATAATGTTCTGAAAAAGAAGTTCTTTGTAGAGTATCTGGTAAGAACACAGGAAGGAAAAACGAACTATTACTGAACTTAAAAGTTTTCAACTTGGCGATTTCTAAATGAGTAAGGGAAGATCGTTGTAACGTTTGCTTGGAAATAAAAACAAAGGGAAGTGGTTGCAAGGAATTGGCGGTACACTTTGAATTACTTATTGATTGGTGTTGACAAAGTGAGAAACTGACTTTAACACCATTTTCAGTTAATATCATTGTTACTTTATTTCCTTTGTGGTTGTCGTTGTTATAGTTGTTATTGTTGTTGCAATCTTGCTGAACGGAGCTTACTTTGCAGGGCCGTAGCAAAGGGAGGGGCTTGGGGGCCCGTGCCCTCCCCCCCCCGGTTTTTTTCCCTGCAAATGTGTCAAGTGTGTGAAGCTCAGCAAATTGCCCCAAGTCTGAGAAAAATTGGAAATATTTACTAGTTCTAGACACTGATTTTATTTCAAATGACATTTAAAACCCAGGAAATACGTTTTTAGACAAGCTAATGTTCAAAATTTCCCGGGGCAGCGTGCCCCCGGACCCCCAAGAAGGCTCTCACCTTCGGCTCTTATCGGTGCCACCCCTCCCCCCAGTTTTACAGGGCTTGCCACGGCCCTACTCATAGCTGGACTGCATTTCCTGCGTTTTCATGATGGATGAAAGGGATGTAGGGTAGTCAAAAGAAGAAGTACCAAATTACTACCGCTTGATCTTTCAAATATACAACATGAACAACGTGAGAAGCGTGTGACATTGGATTCAGAACTATCAAATAATCGTAGCTTAAGCCAGTAGAAACGCCTTTAAAAGTGAATACACCTGAGAATGTATTTTCTGTAATTCTGTGCAACTGAACTCCACTCTTTACTACAAAATTTCTGTACTGCAGAAATACAGAGCAAATCCTGTCTCTTTTTGTCAACAAGATTGTTTTACCTTGTCTGACTGTGCTGTAATCGTTTATGGGTTAAAGCGCACTAAGAGATGCTTAATCTCAATCATACGGCTTCTAGTTTTGATTGCACACTGGATTATTTATGAAACACTACAAATGAAGGACGGCGAATGCACTCGCACTGAAGAGGAATGAAGTGTAACTAAAGAGCGAAGCCGACACAGACAGACAGACTAATACAATAAAATAGTCCATTTAGTTTTAGCTCAATACAAACTTTCATATTTAAATATGAAAAATTAGAAGAAAATAAGTTCACCACTGTTCTTTTCCATGAGTTTACATTTTGTCAGACGAATTAGTTCTTTCCATATGGACTTTTTTGGCCCGTGGGGGCTGCGTTGACACCCTCCGCTCCTCCTCTGCCTACGCGTCTGTATAAGTTGTGGTGGTGATTTTCTTGCAAGTCAGTGTTAACAAAACTTTCATGGAACGAGTCAAAAAAGATATTTACGTACAATGTCTAACTGCTGAGAGCTGGTTTCCTTTTATTGCAAACTGAGCTATCTTAAATTATCAAGGCTGTTTACCACTCACGACCAAGTTGTTTTTCTATAGCTACGCATAAACTATGAAAGTAGATATTCTCATGCGGAGAAAAAGGAGTGACAAAATTATATATTTGCGAGTTCTTATTACATCAACAAATGTTTTGTTGGTCACAACAAGTGAACAGTAAAGAGAAATTGATGTTGCATGTACGTAAGGGTCAAGGTTTAGGTCCTCTAGTTGATATTTTGTAAATGCGGTCTCTCCTTCAATTCACTGATTAGTTATGGGAAATTTCTCGAATTTACTTAAAATTATACAAATTTATAATATATCAGGAATCTGTATATATAACGTATCAACAAGTAAGCGAGCGATGTTTATGAAGAAAGACAGCTACTAATGCATGTGTAATGAAAAATACTCCGCTTTTTCTCACATTTCTTTAGCACTGTTTTAGTTAAAACTTGGCCAAACTCCCCTTTTCCAGCAAAGCGACTAAGAAACTGCACTTATTCTTCTAAAAGTTTTGTGTCTGAAATTTTCAGAAACAAAATCAAGAGATGGTGCTCATGTTGCGAGCACCCTGTAGCTGTCTGTGCATCATCCTTGATCTAAATTATTGACAACACCACACAGTTATCCTGCAAGCAGGCGGATCTCTCATATCTCGTTCTTCGTGGCGAAGAAGAAATTATGAAAATGTTGAAAAGTCAGTAAGATAAGCTTTTTGAGTTTTTCAAGGTTTGGGTATTTTTTAGACAAAGGCATCAGGTTCTAGCCACGCAAAACATCATAATGTAACTTTGAAACAAACCGGCAAAGTCAATAAACCAAAAGATACAAAACAATATAGGAAACACCTGTTCTTCGAAAGCAACTCTTCTGTTTTCAATTATCATTCGAAATGATCAGGATTACTAACTGGAATGAATAAAAACACCATTTTTGTACTGAAAATATGTTTTCAATCCCTACTTCCAAAATATCTTCAAAAGGGTACATCCAAAGAATATAGTATAGAGAAGCACAAACGGCAGAGTCCGTTTGACTAACCGCTATTTCAGAAAAAAGATCGTTGAATACGTAATGTATTTCCTTCAATCGAGCAGTACGTTTAGTCTTAGATATATATATATAATAATATTCGGCAATATCATTTTACGCTTTATGTTTCAAGAAGGTTTGTTAGAAAACGTCTCCTTAAACACATGTATTTCTATTCCGAAATGTATCCAATTGAATACACCCTAGGATATTTAGTTTTCAGAAAATTACACAAAATATATGATTTTTTGGCTTTCCATTAGCTGAAATTTAGAAAAATAACAAATTTTAGGAAAATTCTAAAAGCCATACCTTTTACTTTTAATATCATTTTACGCTTTATGTTTCAAGAGTGTGTTTAGAAAACGTTTCCTAAACACAGGTATTTCTATTCCGAAATGCATTCAATTGAATACACCCTAGGATACTTAGTTTATAGAAAATTACACAAAATATATGATTTTTTGGCTTTTCATTAGCTGAAATTTAGAAAAATAACAAATTTTAGGAAAATTCTAAAAGCCCTACCTTTTCAAACAAAGCAGCTTATGATCAGACTGTAGAATCAATTTTTATCCCTTCTTCTTGTATTTGAACACCTGTATTTTCCTCAGACTTACTTAAACATGCAGGTAATAAATCATTTGAAACGGGTTCCAATGAGAACCACAGCAAGCTATTGTTAATCTGTTTCTTGTAATGTAATAGCAAAGCCATATAGTTAATATTTAGCGGAACAGTTTTACGGCTCAATATTCTTTCAATGCTCTCAGATCATGACTTAATTAGTGGCCGGCAGGGTTTCCAACTAGCTTTTTATACCCATGTTATATAACTATAAAACACGAGAAAATCCTAGCCTGCTGCTACCTAGAACAATGCAGTGAAAGGATTGATCTCGCAAACATAATCTAAGACGTTCGGGAAATCAAGATTTGCAAGAACATATCTTTCTTAGTTTATGTCCAACACACACACGCGCGCGCGTGCGCACATCGCGTACACACATATCTTTCATCAACATGTAGCTGTAGAATCAATTGTAGAATGCTTACCTGGATTAAAATTCTTCCAATTGTTTGATAATGTGGCAATCCGATCTCTTAGGATTTTGAACCGAAAGACCTGAGTGCAACAACAGTTACTTTTCGCTGTCAGTAAAAACTACGGAGCCCTGTAAGGGCCGTGCAAGATGTTGAGATGAGGAAATGACGAGATGACAAGATGACGAGATGTTATCGTAGAAGCGGAAATTAAGGAGGGCCTGAACACGCAATCCTAGAATGGCAGGGGGGTCGGTCGAAACTTAAGAAAAATTATTCCGGCAAAATTGCCGATAAAAGTGTGTGTGTTTGTGTGGGGAGGAGGGGGGAGGGGAGATGACAAGATAACGAGATGTCGAGATACTTTGTTTAGCCCCAAAGTCTGACAAAATATCGTGCTGGCTCATGAATGAAAGAAGAAAAAAAAAATGAACTTTGTTGAAAATTGCACTGAATTTCTGATAAAGTGTGATCGGTGTTGAATTATTGCCAGACCTGCCGACTCTCCCGAATTTTCCTGGAGGTCTCTTAGTTTTTATACTTCTTCTCACGGCCTCCCGGCAACTTCCTGGAATCTCCCGAGTTTTCCAGATAACTTATCCAATGGAAAATAGTTTGATACTGCCAGTAAGAAATTGTGCCGAAAGAAGTTATATGATTGGCAAAACACAATCCAGTCTGGTCTCAAACTATTCTGCTGTGGCTAGCGATCGGTGGACTAGTATCATCAGTTAAATGCCATCTATGTTTAATTTTGACAACGAAATGAGACAATTTATTAAATCTCCAGCTTTATTGTAGCCCACCACCAGATTTTTAGCTCTCAAGGATTGGTAGGTCTGTAATGCTCACCTCAAGTTCTTCCGACATTTTCCTTGAACACGTGCAAGCTGCTTTGAGCCCGCGTTTCAGCGTTTTCCACCAAACATATCGACATCTCGTCATCTCGACATCTCGTCGTCATCTCGACATCTTGCATGGCCTTTACAGGGCTCCGTAACAAGCTTTTCACAGGAAGCCTCGCTCCAAACTGCCTCCGTGCTCGTAAAATGTAATACTAGTAGTAGCTATCGCTAATTCACCTCTCAATGTAAGTCCCACTTCCCCCCGACCCCCGCGGCATGGCGGGGATTTAGAGCGTCAATAGCCAGTCTTTAACTGGTATATGACTTCGTTGTTGCTCGGGGAGCCACGAATTTAACAACTGTCTATTGATAGCCGATATCATTGTGCAGGGATTTGACTGTACATTTTTGTCAAGGACGCGGGGAACGATAAAATATATTATAGGCACATGTACTATACCTGTCATTCAACTCACAGTTTTAAAGATAAGTTTTTGTCTCGTTTTTTTTCAAGCTAAAACACGAGAAATTCTTAGCTTGCTGCTAGTTAGAACAGCTAAGTGAAAGGATTGATCTCGTGACAACAATATAATGCCGCTTTCACACTACTCGCTGAACAGGTATTAACTAATCATGACTGAAAAACAATTTGACAGTTGAAAAACACAGACTGGCCTAAAACCTGTACAAACAATTTAATTTATCGTTACCGCGTTCAAACGCTTCCTTTGCAACGCGCGAAAACCTATAAACACGTACACACACAGAGAAACACAACACATCTTCCGTTATTGTTTCATCAACATGTTGCTGTAGAATCAATTGTAGAATGCTTACCTGCGTTAAAGTTCTTCCAATTTTTTTTAGATCTGGCATCCGATCTCTTAAGATTTGTGAACGAAAGACCTAAATGCAACAACCGTCATTTTTCGCTGTCAGTAAAAACTGCACAGACAAGGGTGTACATACAATTATTTGTTTTCTGTTCAGGTAAAGGCTTTCATTCAGTGTGATACATTGTTACTGCTCCATTGTGTCATTTTAAATGAAACCTATTTGGAAGGTGAGTATTATGGGGTCTCTCCGTGGCTGGGAAGAGCAAACATATGTTCAACTGCAAGCTAGTCACAGGAAACCTCACTCTAAACTGCCTCCGTGCTCATCAAATGTAATAACATACTTGGCTTAGTACCTGTTCGGCGTTTTTTTCTTGCCCGTTAGAGATGTGAGTTCGATCGTATTTCGTGCCGTCACCAACATGAACGGTCCATGCAGTGTCACCGAGACGCTTGAAGTTAGTTATTCTGAAGAGTAATTACATACCAATTGCTTTTTCAAGTCGCA
The DNA here is from genome assembly GCA_025403585.1 of Parazoanthus swiftii. Lineage (NCBI taxonomy): Eukaryota > Metazoa > Cnidaria > Anthozoa > Zoantharia > Parazoanthidae > Parazoanthus > Parazoanthus swiftii. The sequence goes on from JAOBYE010063010.1 coordinate 18,923, forward strand.
TTACAACGAGACACGAAACAAGTCACAATTGTGTTCGACTTTTTGGCTCTCTGTCTTTAGTCATATAAATTAGTCCATGCCTCGCGAGTATGCTTTGCTTCTCTTTTGACTCATTTGCTTGGAAAACCAATTTGGACTGGCAAAACATCCCAGAATCATTTCCTAGCAAAGTGTCACAGTCTGTTTAAAGCGTGTTTGTAGGTCAAGATACAGGAGATATACTAAGATTGATTACAGATATACGCGCTTAAGAGGATTTCAGAAGGCGTCAAGGATTACATTTTGACCCATTAGCATGATGTACCATTAATTCAAATTCAAGCTTCTAATAAAATGAGTCCACAAAGAAAGTGGCACAATCAGTATTGCGAAATTTTCAGCTTGAATTTTTAAATGATTTGGAAAATGGAGACAACTTTTATCGTCAGCCATACGCATACAGTTTTGTAATTTTTGACGTTTTTAAAGACATGTTACTTCAAAAGCATACAACACACATGTATCGAGCTCAAATATTTGGGAAGTACTGATTTCGATCTATGGATCTATGCAAGCGATGACGTCACTAGAAACCACCATATACTCTTTACAGTAATCCTTAATGTTACTTATTTCCGACAACACCTTTGCTCACGTTTCTGTTGCTCTGCTTCTATTTGCTTTGTTTGAAGTGACTTGTTTTAACAATGGAAAAAAGAAACCCAAAACACAAAGTCCATCGTACACTAGCAATTCCAGTTTCGTTGCCACACTGCCGGTTTTTTGTCTCATACAGAAAATTGGCTAGTGTGGGCTACTTCCAGACAAGTTACGATAAAATCGACTCTTAGTCGGCCAAATTTTTTATTTCTATACGCGCTAAACGATTTGGTCGGTTAGTGTGTGTTGGTTACGATAAATTGTAGGAAGATAAACGTTTCAAGGTGCTGCAGTTCCATAAACGATCCGTATACGCTGGTTCTTCAAAGCATCTGCGAAAAACGCGGCTAGTGTGTTATTTACAATCCCAAGAAATTGAACTCCGAGAAAAAAATGACAGTCTTCTAACAAAAACTTGGCAGGCTCCCGAAAAAAAAATAACCAAGTGTGTCGTGGGCTTAAACAGAACAGTAGTGTTTTCGATCGAAGGATTACCTAGATTTGGTGATGTAATTCATTGCTTAGCAACTTTTAATGTTGTCGAAATAGTTCATATTTGTTTCAAACTCTGAAGCTCGACATTAATTTTTCTTCACATTTATACTGATTTACACTCTTTTTAGAATATCACGTTTTTGACAAGCGCTACATCCGTGTGTTATCAGTGATTTTAAAATTAAATCTTATCAACCTACCTTGTGCGAGATTGTACGACTTTATTATTTCCTGTGTCAACGTCTTGCGCAGATTCACAAAAGCGTAGTGATTACAAAGCTTCGTAAGTGTGCGAAAACTAACAAGATAAAATAAAAAGGTACTAACCGCCTCGAGCCTCCACAGGAAACAATGTATTCTTTAGTTGTAACGATGACTGACAAAAGATATTTAGAATCCCAAACAAGTGTTAATATTTAATTTGGGTGCTCTCTTTATTCATTCAAATGCCATCTGCCGTAATTGAAACAGCTCAAATGACTGGTAAATCGAGTTATTAACTTGACATGTTTATTGTTGGATTTAATTATGGCAAGATCCGGAAGAAACATCTGCTGTTAAAAATTGCTGCTGTTGCTACATGAAGAAACAAAAAGTGCACGTACACCTTGTTCATTTCAATTGATATTACAGTTCTAATTTCCTCTCAGATTGCCAGTACTGCTGCAGTTCTGAAACACTTAGGAATCAGACAAACTATGTATAATGAAATGAATGGGTGGGGGTCTGAAGTCTTCGTTTCATAGATTGGGTGGGGGTCTGAGGTCTTCGTTTTACAGATTGGGTGAAGGTCTGAGGTCTTCTTTTAACAGATTGGGAGGGGGTCTGAGGTCTTCGTTTTATAGATTGGGTGGGGGTCTGAGGTCTTCGTTTTATAAATTGGGTCGGGGTATGAGGTCTTCGTTTTATAGATTGGGTGGGGGTCTGAGGTCTTCGTTTTACAGATTGGGTAGGGGTCTGAGGTCTTCGTTTCACAGATTGGGTGGGGGTCTGAGGTCTTCGTTTTATAGATTGGGTGGGGGTCTGAGATCTTCGTTTTATAGATTGGGTGGGGATCTGAGGTCTTCGTTTTACAGATTGGGTGGGGGTCTGAGGTCTTCGTTTTACAGATTGGGTGGGTGTCTGAAATCTTCGTTTTAAAGATTGGGTAGGGGTCTGAGGTCTTCGTTTTATAGATTGGGTGGGGGTCTGAGGTCTTCGTTTTACAGATTGGGTAGGGGTCTGAGGTCTTCG
>JAOBYE010063121.1:0-16205 GCA_025403585.1 Parazoanthus swiftii
AGAACAAATAAGGTTTAACGGGCAGAGGGGTCGTGCACATTTTGTTAGAAATTTTGTTTATCAAAATTACCAACCTTATTACTCAACTGAGTTGATTTTCGTTAAGGAATATACGGTCAAGTGCACTAGTTTTGCTAAAATATCTCGTTTTGTTTTGGGCCGCGAGTGAAGGCTACCTGTAGCCTCTGGTTCATACTTGTAAAGAACGTTTCCCACTGCCCGTGGTTTCTTTAAACTCAAATACTTCAAGCATAATTCCTCCTTAAAGGGAACCTTGGCTCACAGCATTGAACATTTTCCCTTCAAATAAGGCACTGAAGCTACTTTAGAGGCAACTAGGACTGGGGGCAAGTTAAAGTTAGGTTAAGCTTTAGTTTAGAGGGGGGTGGGGTGGGTAGTTGACCAGATACCTACATTGATCGTTATTTTTTATCTGTACCCAGTTTTACAAACATGAAACAAGCCCTCGGGACCGCCATTTAAATCATTAGACAAGCTTCCTTGTTGTCCATTTAAGGAGTTTGTTGAGACTATGACGTCACTAACAGGTTTTCAAGACGGCGGATCCTACACCCCAAAACACTGCAAAACAATCAACGTAAATCCTTGTGTCAGTTGCCCAGCTTCCACGTGTTTCTTGTTTCAGTTGTGATCCTTTCCAAAATCACACAAGTTTTTGATTGCATGGCACTATATATTTTAAAAAGCGACTCCCGTACAAGCACATACATACCCCTAAGAACGCGTTGTTTCCTTCCTTCGAGCCACGACTTGCAGTTAGATTGCGGACAGCGTGACCAAAGGTGTGAAAATTGTACCTATGAACACAGCACACTTTTTAAAAACACAATTGTTTATGTGCAAAACCACACAGAACTGACAGGAACATTGAACAATATCAAACGCAAAAACTGATCTGAATTCCAGCTATTGGACGAATACAATTCAAACAAAACAATGATCTCAGTGGCAATCATTACACCTGCAGGCGTAGTAAGCGGTGCGTCCTGTCTTTTTACGTCATTCATATGGGCGCATGCGCATTGAGTGACTTGCCGAAAAGTGCAACTTTGCCGTGAAACAAAATCTGAGTGGGTTATATTAATCAGAAATAAAAGGTAAATTAAACGAGGCATGATCGCAGTGCATCTATGAACCACATTTTTTTCCCGCAGAAATGAGACTATGGTAACTGCAATCAACGGCAACCGGGAGTTCGAAACTGGACCAATTCTACCAAAATGTTCAGCGGCCGACCAATTTGAAAATAACACTCTAAACACCATGATCAGCCAGTGCTTTTCCTAAGGCAGGTACACCGGTACATTGTACCGACGTTTCCCCGTATCTTTACCGCCTTTCCCCAGCAATGGCGTATGGCAAGTTTTTTAAAGTCACCAGATGCACAAAATTGCATCATTTTCCAGGACTTTAAATTTCAAAAATGTCCTGGGAGGATGCCCCCAGACCCTTTTTGCTGCGCTTGATGACTTCCAACCCAGGTGTACCTGCTTTCCCACTTAGTGTACCCCACTTCCCAAGCCTCAAGAAAAACACCGTCAGCGGTAACTGCCATAAATCCGTTCACTCACGTGCCAGTGTCCATACGATTAAGTGAAACCTCTGGTGCTTTACAGCGGTCTGTCTTGGGTTTACGAGAATCCTCCAGTAACAGCTTGATGGCTTCCGTATTGCCATTAACGAGCGCGTACGCGGACGCTGTCCAACCAACATCGGGACTGCGGGCCCAGTGAACCTGGTAAAATAGAAATGCCAAAAAAGAAACTATATCATGTTCACAAACTTGCCGAAAAGAAAAAACAGTTTGCAAAAAGCAAGGGTTTAAACAAACAAACAAACAAACAAACAAAGCTTTCTGTTTTTGCTGCTCTTCGTCGACTGTGAAATATAAACCGCTTGATTTTTTGGTCGAAAAAAGTTAAGAGATTGTTTGCAAACTTTTGCTGTTAAAATTGGATTTTAAGGCACCATTTTTGGAATTTACCAGCGTCAGCGCAGTTGATTATCCGATTTATCCGATCAATGTTGGTAGAAGTGTCATGTAGTACCTATGCCTCTACAGAAAGCTGCAGTACAATGAAAATGACGGAACAGCTGTCATGAAATAGACTTAAAAGGTTTAAAAGTGATGAGCAGGTATAATTTTGAGCACACATCTACATCTGAAAACACGTTTAGGCTAAGGCTAAGATATACCTAGTTGTTTGGCAAACAATTAAATTTGTGGGTCAAAATCTAACGCAGTGAAAGCCACGCTTAAAGCCAACGGAACTCATGCAAGAACTATTCGACATAGTTTTGAAGAGGTTAACGCGAGCTTTTGGGCAAATCTACAAAACTAAATTTGATTTTTTTAGTGGCTGGCGACGAGTTTAACAACGAACTATATTCTCGAACAAACTATTTATTTTGCACAGGTTCGAAAATGCCCAACTGAAATATAAGAAAAGACGAAAAAGAAAGTAAGGACTAAATACTGCCTTTTCTAAATATCGAAATAAGTAGTTCAAAGATGAAGTATTTATCAATTCCAGTCTATTTGTTTTTCAGTTCCAGACGGCCTCAGATAATAACAAGAAACGACTTCAGATAACTACAGCAGGCGGTCGAAGATTTAATTCAGTTTTTTTGAAACTCGCACTCTATCTGTGATTTTGAAATATACATCTAAGATCTTGTAGTTATGGTTCTCCCTCGACTTCCTTTGACTCTAAAGATCATTTACCGAGTGAACTTGCTTTGTGTTTGCAATGGCTTCTCTCAGCATGGACATGTCGTTCAGAAGAACAGCTCGGATGGCCCACTTGCAGGGCATAAGAGAAATATCTTCCCTAATACAAAAAACGAACAAAGTATTACTAAATTATATTAGTATGGATATGATAAAATAAATAGAAAGAGAAAAAATCTCTTACCCCGGCGGGAATCGAACCCACGACCTCCGGAAATGATCACCGTTGCTCTACCAACTGAGCTACAAGGCCAGATGGGAGCTGGTCGTGGGTAATTAAGATGGTAATGAAGCGGCAAATGAACACATAAGTGAGAGGGTAACCAGTAAGGTTTGGCCGCTGAGCACTAACGAACAGATATGTTAGTATGGATATGATAATATAAAGTGCTCTCCAAATATCCCAAGTAATACCTTCTGAGCGAAAGCCCTAAAAAGGAAATGGGCCCACACGGAGAAAAAGAAAAAATCTCTGACCACGGCGGAAATCGAACCCACGACCTCCGGAACAGATCACCGTTGCTCTCTCTCTTTACTAAATTACTTTAACACACAACCTTAGAGCGAAAAAACATAACTTATTATCCCTTAATTGTTGATCCAAACACATTCAGTCAAACTTCAAACAAGCAACTTAACATACACAGAAAAACAATTTTTTCAAAACTAGTCTTCCAGTATTTAATAATCTTCTTCATTAGTACCTCAGACAGTATCTGAATTTTTCTTTAATACCATATGTATAGGAAGTTACAAGGGCCGCCGGCCAGGTTCTTAAACGCAGCTCTTTACTCTGTTGGTAAAATTAAGACACACAAACCTCGTCTCGAAGGTTGGATCCTTGTCGTAAAGTTTGATACTATCATTGGGAATTAGAACTCCTGGTCTTCTTGGTTTCTCCTTCTTTTCTTTCTTTTTCTTTTCTTTCTCTTTCTTCTCTTTGGGTTTAGTTGGAGCTTTCCTCTTCCTTGGTGATGGAGTGCTTTTCTTTTTTCCTTTCTTGGGAGATGGTTTAGTTGGTGTTGCACGACGACCACTTCTCGTTCGCTTGGCAGGAGGCTGATCGTCCTCTTCCTCTTCCTCGTCATCCTCATTCACCTCCTTATCCTCACCATCTGAAAACAGAAAAGCACACATTAATCATTGTATAAAATTATTGTGCTCTATTGCAAATCCCTCAATTTAACTAGCCTGAGTAGCAAGCGAAAACGAGAGAAAACGAGAGAAAAGAAGCCCCTCTTTTCTCTCGTTTTCCCTTCCTCCCCCCCTTCCCCTCCCTTTTAACGCTTGCTACGCAGGCTAAAATTTGACCGGTTTTCTTGTCGTTGTTAATTCGCCGATTGACAGTGATACGCATCGACACGTTTTCGCATACTTAATTAGTAACGATTTCAAGTTTGCCGTACACTTCATCATAGTTGATTAGAATATTGACTTAGTTTTCTTATTTATTTTTCTTTGTAACCAAGCCAAGGCGGAGGTTCTACTGAAACAGTTAGAGCTCTTACTGGCAAGAGACAAAACCGGTCAACGCTCGCACTTATGACGCACATTTTGTCTAATGTTCACTGAGGAGTTCTTGGAACAAGCAACCACACCTGTTTGAGAGTCTCAGCTTCAGTAAAGACAAAAGTAAGATGGAGAAGCACACATTTAGCCTCGAGCAGGTAGCACGTTTGACCATTCAAAGCGTATGCATGGGAAACCAAGAAAAGATATTTTTGCTGCATTTCAGTAGATAATTATTGACTGCATACGGTATTCTAGTAAAGAAGATGGTGCGCGCATGCTGCGTTGTACCACGTTCCCATCCAGTTTTCACAAGATTAGTTGGCAGACCAGTTCTTTCTCTGCGAGAAGAAACCCTGAAGCTGTATTTAAGATATTTATAGGTTTTCTCATGAAAAAATTAGCATCACGACGCGACGGGCGTCACCTCTTCACGAAGAAACAAAAACACGAGCCGATACCACGACTTACAAAACTAGGACGTAAAAACGAAACGAAACATGACGAAAGAAACCAGACTCCACAACAAAGAAAAACACGACGAAACAAAATGGACCCCACGACCAAACGAAGACACGATGCCTCGACAAAATGAAACCAACGACACGGTGATGCGATTGTCCTACACAGAAGGGCAGCATAGCCACGAAACGCGGTTGATAAATATGTCCACTCCCTAACGCCATAGATCCGTAACGTAAAGGTGTATGGAATTATCTGACAGGGCCGTAGCAAGGGGTGGTGCCGGGGGGGGACGTGCCCCCCAGTTTTTTCCCCAGCAAATGTGTGAAATGTGTCGAGCTCAGCAAATTGCTCCAAGTTTGAGAAAAACTTGTGATATTTCACTCGTTTTAGACACTCTGATTTTGCTTCAAATGGCGTTTAAGACCCAGGAAACACGTTTTTAGACAAACTAATTTTCAAAATTTCCCGGGGGAGCATGCCCCCGGACCCCCATAGAAGGCTCACACCTTCGGCTCTTGGCGGTGCCCCCCAGTTTTCCAAGGCTTGCTACGGCCTTGTCTGAGGGGCGGAAGAGCGTTTTGAATATAATGTTCAAACTCTCCCCTTCTCCTTTCCCCCGTTTTTCTCCTAATTTTTCCACTTTTTCTCGCCGGAGAGCCTATTAACAGGCTATCATTACCTCTTTCGGCCGAACAAAACTTAAAGCATGTCGTGAAAGGTTTAAGTACAGTGTTTCAAAAGTTTTATCTACCCGGTTCGACAGTGATGGAAGGGAAGAGTATAACAACTATTTAGTATCTGATCTCATCTCCTCACAAATCATCCATCTTCTAACACAATCCCTCTCCCTAAAGTACGTACGACCCTTTCCAGAATACATGACACTTACTCTTACCATCTCCTGATCCCTTCATATGCGCATGGTTGCTTTAGCCATTATCCAAACTTTCATCTGATCTCATATCGCCTCCAACCATATCATACTCCTCAAATCTTACCCTTTTTTGATCATCTCGCAAGAACGTGACAATTAAAATCAAAACCCAACTCAAATCCAAATTCACCTCTTCTCTAACCATCGTTTAACATAATTTGCCTCCCAAAAGTACATGTACATGTATGAACTTGCCCATACTTTCTCTCCTTCTATTAAATTTCCTGATTACCCTCCTCTTCCTTGTACTCTCTCATTTCATGTGATCTCATCTCCCTCAACCCATAATTACTTATTACAACTTCTCTCCCGTTATCCTGACTCTCAACTGATCTCATCTTCTCTCTAATAACATTTCAATCCAATTTCCCTCCAATAAGTATGACAACTCGTTCATACTCTCTTTTCCTCTGTCTCCAATCATCTCATCTCCTACCTTTGAATTCTCATCCCCAACACGAGTATCAATATCATTGTTCTCATTCTCATGATGTCTTGCATCGCCTCTAACCATTTATCAATTTTCTTCCCCTAACCTTGATAACACACTCAACTCCTATTTTACCACCTTTGTATCCCCTCATCTCATACTAGCAACCTTCTAATATTTATCCTAAGGCCTCAGCAAACTTTTTCACAAGGGGGGTAAATGTAGTACATGTATATTTAAACAGCAGACGAAAAAGTGGTGTGTCCCAACAGCAGGGTGGGCAAAAACATATACTTAAACAATTTACCTTCATTTTGGTACATTTCTTTCAGTGCTGTAGATATCTTCTTGTTGGGGGGAAGGGCAACTTTTACTTTGCTCCCAACTCCCCCCCTCCCCCTCAATTTGATTGAACAATTCGCACAAAGGCTAATGATGCCAGTAGAGAATTTTACTTTGCAAGATTCCTCATCAAAATCTTTTAATACTATATACCATAACCAAAGGCTGGGAGGATGAGTGAAAATGGTTTCATACCAGATTTGCAGAACTCATTTCCAACAAGAATCGAGAGGGTTAAAACAAAACTAACTCCTGGATTCATTCTAAAGTCTCATTTCCTTTAATTTTCTGAGGTGAACCCTCCTACATACAGTGTTTCTGGGTGCAAGATGGGTGTAAACCTAGAAAATACTGTACTCTAGTCAAAAAATTGAAAAGGAACTAGCAGACATTTTATAAGTCTTAAAAGAACTTTAGCTAGATTTACTATCATTTTTCTAACTTAATGAATCTGTCATCATTTTATTCTTACACAAAGTGCTAAACATGGGGGGAATAGACCTCTTTAAAAAAATTGTTCTATTAACTTTACTAATATTATTGTTAATATTATCATTCTTGTTACTATTCATACAGTATTCATATTCATATTCATATTATTATTATTATTATCATAATAATTCTTATATTATTATTATTATTATTACTATTATTATAATGAGCTTAACACCAAATCTCCCATACCTTCGCTCTCCTCTTCTTCTATTAGCTCCTCTCCTCTTTCTTCTGCCAGAGCTTCGCGCAGCAATCTTTTAGTTTGCTTGATGTATTTTTTTGGCAAACTAAACTGTCCAGCTTCTGTCTCTTCTGTCTTCACTCGGGTAATAACAGCATCAACATGGCATTCATCATCATAGGAAACCTAGAATATTATATAATATGTAATATTGTCAGTTAGTGATAATCAATTTTTGCAAGTATGTGTTTACATGTGCTTAGTCCAGTTGGGGTTGTTCACATTTTTTAACATCTTTACAAGAGTGTACTTTGTGGGATGTCAAATTCTTTGAAGTGTGAATGAGTCACCTTAACAACTAATTATCAAATATAGTAACATGATATACTTCGTTAGATGGTTGGCTGACTAATATGGCTGGTTATTAACCCTCACTAAAAACACTTGACACCCAATCAAACCATGTCATTCCAGTCTCGTGCAAGCCTAATATTTCCCTATATATATTGGATGCTCAAAATTAGGCTTGCAGGTGACCAAAATGGCATGGCATAACTGGATTGGATGTCAAAACACTGAAATGGTTTCTCACTCGAGCTCACATGATATCAAGTAATGTGCACATTCTGCGATTTCATTCACTGTTTGACTTTCCGGCAAAGCTGGCTTTCAGTGAAAATGAAGTAGAAAGTCTTACCAACTTTTTTCTCTCCAATATGGAAACACCATAAACACTAGATTCTCCATTTTAAAATAATAAAGTACAAATGTAGGATTCAGTCTCACCCAATAGAACTGTCTCATTTTAAATATTTTGCTGCATTTGCATTAGACGGGGCTGAGTCCAATAATTTTATAGTACACATTTCTATCAATCTGAAGTATTTTGACAAGCCTCTAGGTGAGCCAAAATACAACTTCAAAAGTATAACTTCCCAGCCATATTGCATGGTCAGCCATCTTACTTAGTATTTATTATATTGCACAGTTAGCTTGGGTTTAGAGAATCATCGGAAATGTTTGGAAATCTTTAAGAACCTTTCCATTTGTCAATTTCCTTTGTTGTAAATAAGCAAATAAAGAAATCTTAAGATGTATTAATAGCAGTCAATCTACTACTAAAGCATGATTATTTGAACAAAAATTTACAAAATAATATTTTTAAAAAAAATAATCTTTACTGTGATGGGGGGGGGTGGATTTTGACTTTTCTATTTTTAGCCGTAAACATGGTTTATGGGTTGCTAAATTCTCCTAAACAATATGCATAATTTCCTTTCAAAACAGTTTAGCAAAATGTAAGTTGCTTTTTATATTAGATATAGCTTGTGGAAAGTGATCATTCCTATATTCTCACAACTGTGAGATACATGAAATGAACTGGCCAGAACAGAAATGGTCAAAAGAGCCCAATATTGCAATCTGTTTTATAAAATGACGCACATATGCAGTATGTTATAAACTTTTCAAAGGTTAAGTTATACCGCGACTTTGTTTGCATAATGAATACAACTATGCTCACCTCGTATAAGTTATCACTAACTCGATTGTACCAAGCAACTTTGAACCATGCCAGGCGTTGCGACGCTATCACATCCTCCAGAACTCTGCACAGATAAAAATCCTCCCCCTCACCTCGGACAGTCAAGAAATCTCCAGCACAGAACTCGAACTCTACGGTCTGATCTCTCAAAAGTTCAGGTTTAAATCTGCCTCTTCTCATCATTGATTTCAAACGACTTGAAGCGCGAAGAGGTGGCGGAATTTCATCCTGCAATTTCTTCCCACCTTTTCCTTTGCCTTTCGCTTTAACTTGAACTGATTTTGCTTTCGGTACAGGTGGTGGTAAAAGCGTCTCTTCGTCTGAAGACTCTGCAATATCGGTGTCTCCCCCTTCGGCATCTGTATCTGCTTGCTGTTCTTCGAGAACTGGTCGTTCACCCCGCTGGGTTTCTTTAGCGGAGTCTTCGGAAACCGACTCTTCGTCGTCGAGTTTTGGAGCGGCTTTTGATCGCTCTTGCTGCACTAAAATAGCCAAAGAAGACTGCCTCTTCCTCAGCCTCGGAACTGACATGTTTACTTTGCAGCACTGCGAGATTGCAACTCTGGGACACAGTTCTGTTGATTTATATTGACTTTCGGCCAGGTGCTGGCAAGCGGTTCGATCGCGTGCACGAACTGCAAACTAAACAAAACCGTTTTCACACCTTGAACAAAGAAAAAATTGTCCGAACGATATTGCAAACTTAAGAGTTCTACCTGGATCTGTAAATTCACACCAAAGAGGAGAAAGGAGATATACAGTCACACAAGAATATATCAGCAAGTTCAGGCTTGGGCAGCCAAACCTGAAACCAAGAAGCAAGGCAGAAAACGCTTCTCCAAAAGCTTCTGTCCCACCCCCTCTGCCTTTCAAGCAACCTCGTACCCAGGGTCCTCTCACTCGAAGCCCCCCAGTCGCGCGTGTGAGAACCAGGAACTGAACATGAACTTGAAGTCTCTTGTTTATGGTCACTGGAAAAAATCAAGAAAGGAGTATATATTTCGAAAAAAGTGCAAACGATACTCCATAAATTACAATAATGCTATGCCCGATACTGATGTATAAAAAAACTAGCAAAATTTCTGGAAAAATTTATTTCGTACCTTAGTACTTCGACACTTGGTTAGCCAGTTTAGATTCTCGATCGTTTTTCCCAATCGCTCGCTCGACGATCTTCCGGAGGAAAAATAGGGACTACTCTTAGTCTAACACTTGGTCAAACTGACGTATCACATCGGCCAGACTGTCGTATTCGGGGGTGGATTTACGGGAGAGGCCGATAGGTCCCTCTGAAAGTCTTTTAGAGAAAAGATGCTTTTTTCCGCCCTGGATTTGGAAGCAATACTTTAAATTGCATTTTTACAATCACAATCTGCCAAGGCTAGAGCCTGCTAGTAGTCTCTTTACGACTTTCTTATCAGTAAAGAGTGTACTAAAATACAAACCATTTAGTTAACTAACATATCATTTCAGTCACAAGGCGGATAGTTTGACATAAGTTTGTAATTTTTTAAATAAGTTTTAAAATGCTAGACATTTTAGATTTGTTTCAAGTTTTTGTAATGCACTTATCATCGGCTTCCCCGGGGATCGACCCCGGGAATATTGCCTTGGGGAATGGTTTTAAAGGCGTTACAAAAGACCCGGGGGTATGGGGCAACAAATCTTGGTAAATGTCCCTCCTCTGGGGGAGAGTCAGCCTACCTCTCTTAAAATACTAAGCTTTGTTTATCTTCGATTTTTGTTCCATCATCTTCCATGGGCTTTAACTGTTTGTTTTTCATCAATCTCAAGCTTTCTCTTTGCTTCGGTCGATATCCAGAACAGAAAAGAACAATGAGCAAAATAAACTGGACAAACACATCAATCTTAACATTCATCAACTGCATTGTCTGTAACAATGGAGTTTCTTTTTTCTCTTCAAACGTCCCATGCCTTTTAAAACGGCATTCTTGCATGAATACTTTGAAAAGGCGGCAGATTTGTCAAATCGAGATCATCCGATTGCAGATTGAACGGAGTTTGTTTAATTACATTGACTTTGGTTAGACATTGAGAACACCAGTTCCAAACACAGATCAATCCGGAGATATCGCTTGGCGTGAAAACGAGGCGGTTGTCACGTTCCAGCCGGTCCTTGGTCTTCGCTCTACCCCTTGCAGACCTAAAAAATCAAGATTGAGCAGACTATTCCCGTACCCAAACCGCAAAAACCAGACCGCGCGGTTTTACTGCAAAATCAGAGCAGCGCAAAAAGTAAATTCAGTTTTATCAATTGCACTTATGTGAAATGTAGGAGCTCCCTGTGCAAAAACGTTATAAAATAGAGTAGGAAAGCTAAGAAAATTAAAATTTATGTTGATAACGCCCGACGTAGAATTTTGTAAACTTTCTTTGTATGAAAGTATCAAAATTGATTAACTTTGTTTTGTTTATTTAAACTGCGCCAACGAGCCGAGTTAATTTCCACAACGTATAGAAAGAGATGGCAGGGGTAAAATGAACCTGAAGAATAAACTGATCTTGGCCTTTAACTCTTGCCATAAAGTTTTTTGTAGACACAAGACAGTTTCAGATAAAGATTAGATGACGTCCGAATGCACAATTTTAGGTTTTCTGTTCACAAAACGCAAGTACTTTAAGCTCATCTTTCGTTATAATATTTGTTATTACCTTTTAAGCCTATCAATAATACTCGCGTTTATTGTTTTTATAGTTTTTCTTAAGTCCAGTACTATGGGCAAAGAGATGAATTTAGTGGTGAGGGAGGTACGCTTAGCTCCAACATGTTGCATAGCATCTGCTGATGGCTGGGGGACTTGTTTGCATGGTGTCTTGGTCGTTTGACCTTAAATAACGGACTGATCACGTGGACGTCTGTCGTGACTGGGACCTACATCCATATGAACACAATTTGTGCTCATGCTCTCTACCACAAACCAACCCTTTCTCTTACTTGTTATCGTTTATTTGATTTAGCGCAACGCGCAATGTCCGTGAAAAAAGGGCCCCAACAAATTAAGTTTCATCACCTGATACCCACCCGCAATAGTCCAGTTTCGTATCAGTAGTTGCCGCTGATAACAATGACTACAGACTCGCTTTTACAGTTTTAGCCTCGACTAGATGTTAACAATGTAGATATGAGCTACTTACAACTATGTGGAGGTTCGGTCTTCAAATCCATCTCACTGGTATTGATATATATTCAACACCAAGTCCGCGAGGCTAACGCTGTAGAAATGAGTCTATGGTCATTACAATCAGCGGTAACTGGAAATACGAAACTGCACTATAGAATAGGAAATTCAGATCGTTGTTACACTCTAGAATACTAGAATAAGAATATTCTAAAAAGAAAAAGAAGCGCTGCAAGAGAAAAGAACAACAATAACGGAGAGTAGAAACACTTCAACAATGGCACGTAGAATAAACCAATTTGCAAGTTCGGATGACATCCTGATTAAAGACTGCGTTCAGCCTCGAATTTTGTCCCTAAACAAAGACATTTGTATGTATACTTGTACTGGGCATCTGTAAACTCTTAATATTATTGTAAAGTTTACTTGGAGCGTTTAGACGAGTGAAGTATTTCAGAATAAATTCCCAGTCTTTGGTTTTGTACCGAGAATAGATTGTAAATCCCTAAAACAATCAGAGGGAATTCGAAGATTACATTTACTGATATAGTACTGCGATTTTTAAGCTGTTAACGCCTGTTTTAGACGCAGTAATTCATTAGAACTTAATTGAAACCGTTAGAATTTACTATAAATCCACGTCCAAAACAATATCTAGAAGTCTGAAGAATATGTTTCGTACAAAAGTCAAACAATTTCCGACAAATTAAGTTCGTTGACTTTTAGCTTGTTTATGACAAACATTTGCTGTCAACTCTGCTGAATTAAACTAATAAAACTCGATTGAAGTACACAGGAATAGAACTCTGTAACAGTCACGTGACTGACCGAAGTAACTTCCGTTTGACAAGAAAAGGAAAAAACGTCATCGGTCACACAAGTTTATTTGCCAAATTCAAAGCTATCTATGACGCTCAAATAAAAACCCGATTTCTTGTCACCTAGACATAGATTTTCTAAAACTGAAATGTACATCTGCTTTAATATTCTATTTGGTTATACTTCTTACTATAAATCTCACATCGAGCTAAACGATTCCCAAAATAGTGTCCCCATTATGAAGTTTATCAGCACAAGAGTTAACAGAAGAAATTAAAATTATAGATGTTGTACAAGCTGAATATATTATTTTAGTTTTAAAAGCTGCTTATCCCGTAAAAGATACAGTAAAACCCGCTAAAGACAAATTCAATTTTTTTTAAAAACTGACGCTAACATTTGATTACCTCCAGCCAAACATTCTCTGCAATTTTCGACGTTTCTGGACATTTGTTTCTCAAAATTGTTTGATATATCAAACTAAAATTTTCAGTATAATCATCAATGTGTTATGCACTATGAAAGTCTGAAATGATTTTGATTTAATCTTGAATTTGACTTTATGCTGTAGTATGTTAAAAAGACAAAACGTAAACAATGACATCCATTTGGTGTCAGAAAGGAGTACCATGGGAACGTGGTTGTTGTACTACTAGAAGCAGCTTCCTTTTTCTTCTATAACAAAACATGACTAGGTACCTTATAAGAATCTGACACTACAAATGATCTTAGTACCATATATAACACCGGCCTGTTGGGGTTACCCCTTAGTGCTATTACGAGGAATTTTACTGTGTCAAAAAGCGAGCAGGATTGAAATATGCGGCGGCTACTTTGAAACTCTGTCATACAGTTTACAATCCAATACATAAATAAAACAACACTGATAACGATTTTTTCTTAACTACAGAGACCATAAAACTACCTCACTGACGAGTCTTTACTGGAAGGCCAACCTATTCTAGGAACAAGATCGGTTCAAGCTCTTTGGTCTAACAGTAACACACTCAAGTGTTCCAAAATGTAGAGCGTCTACACGATATCGGTTCTGTATATGAGTTGATTTGTATAGATAAACAATTCACTTCAATACAATAAAAACGTGTGGAAGATGAATTTTCGTTATAATGAAATCGACAGTCTTGCATAAAAACGATGTCAGTATAGTTAAAATATATTTTCTCCTTTTCCTTCGCACAAAAAGGGAACGACTTCAAAAGCACGTACATTTTCTCGTTACATAATGTCACTACCTCTATCAGTTAAAAATCTATTTAAAACATGTACCATGGACGAAAGTTTTGCATAATTTCAATACCTCTAATTAAAAGCCTACGAATACAATCGACAAATATGGATTTTAAAACTCTACAATGCGGCTTCGTGCAGGAAAGTTAATAAGAAAACTCCACTAAAAACCAGTCTAAAAAGTTAAATAAAAATTCTATAAACGGCAAGTTTTAACTGCCGATAATATCTTTACTCTGAAAAAATGTAAATTCCTGATTAATTGTTGCGATTTAGATTTTTGTACGGTTTCATTTTGCCCGTAAAAGCGTGGCGAACACCCAAATATTCAACCGTGTGATCAAACAATATTTTGACTATCAAACGACTCACCAACCAAATCTAACAAGGTCGGATTTGAATCTACGCATGCGTGGGAACAAGCGACAGAAAACCGCTAGCAAATTCCAAAATAAAACCTCATGCTTCCGATGTTTCCCGCAAAAGAAAGCACCGCGTAACTTTCTGATTTAAAAATTACGCAGCTCGTCGTCAACAAAAAATTAAGAAAGTCACGAAAACTGGATTTTGATGTTTGAACGCCCACACGCTGTGTGCTTTTCTTTCTTTTCGCACGTTCAGTACCCATTAATCTTCCCAACCTGCTCGAACGTTACTTGGCCATCGATCGAAAAAAAAAATAACTAAGTAAATGAAATTAATAATCAACTTCACAAAAAACGACCAGTTTACAAACGGCCTAGCCAGCATGCAGTACGTTCCGCCTCTTTGTCAAACGCATGATGTGACGGAAAACTATTAAGATTTATAGCAGGCTCCTAGCGTAAAAACTTTTGACAGAACTCCACCAGTTAAAATAAACATAGGTAAAACCCGGCCTGGGGTGATTTATCATCCAAACAACTCCTTAAACTTCTCCTCGTATGATTTGAAGTCTTTGAATTCATCGTATCCCCAGGCTTCCCAAACAAGCAGCTGATAGCGCTCGGTAAATGGGTCTTCATTCGGTCCAGGCCCCATGGAAATGCTGCGGCTTTTTCTTTTTTGTTGATCTGTTATTGGCAGTCGAAGAGGTTCAAGCCTTCGGCGACACACAACCTGGAGTGGAAAAGGAAAATATTGCACTGTACTTCAACGAAAGGTAACTCAGTAAAAACAACACGACTCGACTAAATAAAGTCAACACCAAACGACCAGCACATCTCAAGACAACATGGCATGACGTAACACAATACAACATGGCACGACACAATACAACACAACACAACATAGCATGACTAACACAATACAACATGGCACGACACAACACAACAAGGCACGACACAACACAACATAACACAATACAACACAACATGACACGATGCAACACAACACAACATGGCACGACGCAACACAACATGGCACGATGCAACACAACACAAAACGGCACGACACAACACAACATGGCACGATGCAACACAAAAAACAACATGGCACGACGCAACATAACATGGCACGACGCAACACAACACAACACAACACAACACAACACAACATGGCACGACGCAACACAACATGGCACGATGCAACACAACATGGCACAACCAGTGTTTTTCTTAAGGCCGGTACACCGGTACATTGTACCGACGTTCCCCCGTAGCTGTACTGCCTTTCCCCAGCAACATTTGGCGTCTGGCAAGTTTTTAAAGTCACCAGATGCACAAAATTGCATCGTTTTCCAGGACTCTAAACTTCAAAAATGTTCTGGGGGGATGCCCCAAGACCCCTCTAGATGCTTGCACCTCCGGCGCTTGATGACTTCCAACCCAGGTGTACCTGCTTTCCCACTTAGTGTACCCCACTTCCCAAGCCTTATGAAAAACATTGACAACCCACCAATATTGCACGGCACAACACAACATGGCACGACAGAACGTAGCACGGCATCACACAATACGACAAGGCGCTAAACACTTGAGCATGGCACGACACAACACAACACGGCACAACAAAACACAGCATGGCACAACACACATAACATTACACAACATGGTATGACACAATACGACGAGGCACGACACGACACACCACAGCATGGCGCAACACAACATAACACAACACAACATGGCAAGACGCAACAAAATGTGTCACTTCACTACACAACACAACACGACACGACACGACACGACACGACACGACACAACACAACACAACACAACATGGCAAGACGCAACAAAATGCGTCACTTCACTACACAACACGACACGACACGACACGACACGACACAACACAACACAACACAACATGGCAAGACGCAACAAAATGTGTCACTTCACTACACAACACAACACGACACGACACGACACGA
>JAOBYE010063232.1:0-21262 GCA_025403585.1 Parazoanthus swiftii
AGCGAGAGACTGCTAGCCAGGAGAATGGCTTCACGTTCAATTTTTGTGCCTCCTTGATTAATTCTGAGGAACAGAAAGAGATTGCTCGCAGTCTAGGTCATCATGAGCACCCAGTCGACATTCGATCGCCACAACCCCCTATCCACGCGCGGGCATTAACGGGTTATCGTTTACGACCTTTTCTCGCGCACAACCGGATGTGCAAAGTAAAGAATTTCCTCTTGCACGAAGACGGCTGCTGAATTTTAACTTTCGGTTTTCTATTTTTTTGTTTGTCTAGTCATTCGCTTCTTTTTTGTTTCACATGAAGCGAGTGTGTGAATGGGAAAAACAAGAAGCTTCATTCTCGAGGCTCCCGAAAACTGACATGATTCTTACTCTAACGCTCGTGTTCTCTGTAAAACCAAAGAATTGAGCTTTTCACGTTCCGTTTTCTAAAGACAACGACGGAAAGGTGGCCCACTGGTTGCATTCTAACGTGAAGTCATTGTATTCTGTAATTAAGTCTATTGTTTTGTAACGTTCTCGTTGACGTTTCCGTCCTCATTGCTAAAGCTCTCTAATGTTTTCGTACAGACTTCAGTCTTAAAACAGATTTTTGAAAAACTTCGAAAGTTTTTGGAAAATCTACGGACATCTTTGGAAATGATCGGGATTTTCGTGAATTATTTTTTTTTTGTGTGGCTGTAGTACTAACCGAAATAATGAAAATTGCCACTTGTATTTGATGAAAGTGATAAGTAGTTCGTGCACGAATTTCGCCACTCTTATCAAACTTACAAAGTACTCTCTGCATTTTTCACTACTTCTTCTCGGACAGGGGTGTAGCTTATACAAATTTAACGGCTTCAATTAAATTTACCGGAAGTACGACCGTCTAAAACAGGTAAACTTTTCGCATAGACATCTGGCGACTTTTTTGTTCCACTAGGATCGTATATTCAAACACACTAGGGAACAAGTTAACTCTCTTGAACTGATATCACTGCGTCATCTGGTATTCATAGCTCATAGTGTCATGATCACGGTTTGTATATGACTGCCAAACACGATCGGGACACCCGCGAACACCTGCAAAAAGCGTTACACTTCACCGATTTCTTCAACATAAGGCTGAGACTATAAATTAGCCTTAGCTTTCACAGTAGAGAACACCAAGACGAAGTTAGTATAGTATTCTACTTTTAACAAGCCCGTTTGGTGAAGAGTTCCATACAGGAAATCTTGATTTAAGATTTCTCTCAGGTTAGCAGAATCTGCTTGAGCGGAACAAGCTGCCAAGCCATGCGAGGTCAGGGCTATACGGCTATACCTGCTGAACGACATACCAGCCGAGACGGCAACGAGAAGTCACAACGCGACAAAAACTTAAAATCTCGCAGCAAGGCCCACGTTAGATACCACGAAAACAGAAGCATGTGTAGTCAAAGGTTGTGCGCTATTTGCCTTACTCTCGTCATAGCTGTCGGAGCTGTGACTATAATCATGTTTTCAACCTTTTACTACGGTGCCGAAAAAGAACAAGAAGTGTTTAAGCGAGCGCTCAGTTGGATTACAGCAAATGAAGGCGGATCCGATGGTTCAGAGGAAACTTTCCCTTACGACGATATCAGGCTGCCAAAAGATATCCTACCTTTGAACTACAAGTTGTATATGCACCCAGATTTGAAAACTTTTAATTTCACCGGGAGGGCTACCATTGAGGTCCAATGTGTATCAGCAACGAAATACATTGTTCTACACGCGAAGAAGTTGGAGTTTTCCAAGTTTGCTGTAAGAGATGAGGAAAATAATGAAGTCCCTGTTACTCGGATGGTAGAGAACGAAAAACACGAGCAGATTTTGCTCGAGACGGAGAACAAGCTGAAAAAAAATCAAAGATATGTGCTCGGGTTCTCCTTCAAGGGACAGCTGTCTAACAAAATGGCAGGATTTTACAAAAGCTCCTACCTTACCAAAGAAGGAGAGGAAAGGTAAGTGTGATGGGTAACTGTTATTGAAGTACGATTAGAATATCAGAACCCTTTAGACACGCACAAAATGTTTTTGGAAAACGAAACTTTCCTTTTCGGTTTTGGCTTTCTGTGCACACGTAAACGATCAAAATGATGAAAAGTCCTACGAAAACAATCGTGTGGACGGAAAACTGTTGATGCATTTTTGATAACAAAATATTGTGATAAGAAAAGTTGCGTTTTCAAAAGAAAAAGCATGCGTGTGGATGGGCCCAATAATAATTAGTGCCCCAAATCCTTATTCAGGCTATAACTTAACTCCCTGAAAGTACCGCGCGTACTCATCGGGCAAGATTTTGACTCAAAACCAATTAGCCTTGACCATAATATGTCATATTATTCATTAATACAAGTATGAACGGCGAATCAAAAGATATTGTAGTCCAAAATGATCTCAAACTTACAATGAACAATGAACAATGATATTTATTTCAGTACCAATTTACATATATATAAATACATAATTGTAGAAAAATAGAAAAGAAAAAGAAAATATTCAGAATTGTTGGTACTTAGTTAACTGTACTTACTTGGAAAATGAGACAATGAAACTAAAAGCTCATCATTTGTAGCACTTTGTGCGTGTCTCCGCACCCGTACGCTTGACTTTGTTCCATAGCCAATAATTGCATGTTCAACAATTCCTGTTATTTTTGTTTTTATTATTGAATTGCAATCTTGACTCCTCCTGTAATCTGAAATCCTTCAATACCACCAGGCGCGCCCCGCCTTGGCCTCGCGCACCAATATATTCTCTGGGCATATTAACGTGATATATCTAATATTTGGCCTCAGTTCAAGACA
This sequence comes from Parazoanthus swiftii, assembly GCA_025403585.1. NCBI lineage: Eukaryota > Metazoa > Cnidaria > Anthozoa > Zoantharia > Parazoanthidae > Parazoanthus > Parazoanthus swiftii. The sequence continues at coordinate 2,820 of JAOBYE010063232.1, forward strand.
TTAAAATAAAGTAGTTGTGGCAGGGGTTGCAGAGAGTTAGGGGCACGGAGGGAGTCATCCAGTCTCCTTCCCCAACTTAGTCTAAACCTTAATCAAGGTTTGCTGTGAAAAAGTCTTTTAGACCCCCTTCCCTCACCTCAAATCAGAAGTCAGCTCCCCAGCCCAACTTTCAAAGTAGTTCTGTGCTCCCTGCGGGGTATGACAAATACTGATGGTTCCAGCAGCCCTTGAAAATCCTGGAAAATCACTAAATTAAAAAATTCCAGTTCTGTAAAGTCCTTGAAAGCTAGTAACAGTTGTTGAAAACCCGTGAATTGGTTGTCGTCTCTACCACCATGAACGCATTAGAAGTTCCATGAAAGTCTGCTATAGAAGAGGCCCTAAAACGTTTTTGAAAAACCCTTGAATTTCATTATTTGTCATGCATATGTGCTTTAAACTATAAAAAACCTTTAAAATTTATTTAACGTCTTTGCGCTGGGAGTGTTTGCCCATTGTCCCTAGCCAGTGGCTTATATTTAATCGCTCGGCGGTACAAATTTTGCCATGAAAGTCATTTTTGTGGAGGGAGGAAAACCGGAGAACCCGGAGAAAACCCTCGGAATCAGAAGGAGATTGAAAATCTCGCTCTCGGCCCACATGTGAACCCCAGGACCATAATGGTGGGCGACATGAGCACTAACCACTCGGCCATCCTGACTCCCACATATAGTGCACACCGAGAGGGAACTGAGTTTCTACCGTGATTAAATTATACATATTTTAAGACTTGCTTACGCTAACGACGGAACCAACGGAAGCAGATGCGAAATCAACGACGTGAGCGGAAGATTCTTACGTTCTAGTGTAAAACAAAAAAAACGAATTTAGACTTTGCAGGGCAAGAGCCTCGTTTTCGTGCTGTTGTGTTATTGCGATCACTTCAAAACGACACTATTCTAATTCCGAACTTATTTGGTTATTTACATGTTTGTGTCGTAACCCGAAGTTGCTGTTTTGACGGACTTATCTTGGTTCTAAACACCTCGAAACACCTCAAGACACAGGTATATTTAGCGGGGTCGTAAATGCAGGTCACAGGTCACTCAAGGTTACATTTCAAAACTTCAGAACGATCCTGAGCAAAACCGATCACAGCCCATACATATGCAAAATTTCAAACGGTAATAAATCCTTTCCCCCCCCCCCCCCTCCTTGTTTCTGAGAGAAAAGGAGCTGCAAAAAGCCATCCGAGGGAAAGAGAAAATGATAAAATTCATTTTATTAATTTTGATTTGCATATTTTCAGGTATCTAGCTACGACCCAGTTTGAGTCGACTGACGCAAGAGCTGCGTTCCCTTGTTTTGACGAGCCTGAATTCAAGGCAAAGTTTGTGATCACCCTGGTACACAACAGGAGTTACAACGCGCTCTCCAACATGCCTCTCGACAAGAAAACTGTTACGAAAGATGGACTCGTCGAGAGTCATTTCTTGCAAAGTGTGAAGATGAGCACATATCTTGTGGCCTTCATCGTTTCTGATTTCGGCTTCACGGAGACAACTACTAAAACTCGTGGAATTAAGGTATTTTATGCAATAACCACGAATCAGTGAAATGTGAGCTCGTTAGCTCTATATAAGATGATATCTATTCTATTTCACTGCACATTTCCATTCCATTCCATTCTACTCCATCCCTTACCGTTCCACCCCACTCCATTCCACATCACTCCACTCTCCTCCAGTCCATTCTGTTTCAGTCCAATCCTGATTCACCTCCATTCAGTTCCAATCTATTCTACTTCACCCCACTCCGTTCCGCTCCGCACCACTCCATTTCACTTCAATTCACCTCACTCCACTCCACTTGCTCCACTCCACTCCACTCCATTCCACCCTATTCCACTTCACTTCATTCCATTATATTCCATTCTACTCCTTTCCATGCAACCACCCAATGGCACACCACTCTACCCCAATACTACTCGATTCAAATCTACTCCACTCTTCTCCATTTTGTTTCATTCTAATCCTGACTCGTCTCCATTCAATTCCATTCTTATCTACTCGACCCCACTCCGTTCCACTCCACTCCACCCCACTCCCCAACCAACTCCACTCTACTTCACTTCACTTCACTGCACTGCACTTCACTTCACTCCATGCCACTTCATTCCATTTCACCCTATTCCACTTCACTTCATTCCATCATATTCCATTCTACTTTTTCCATGCAATAATCCAAGGGCACACATTCCACCCCAATACTACTCGATTCCAATCTATTCCACTCCAGTCCACTCCAATTCAATCGAAAACTGATTGGTTTTTAAATTCTTTATAGATTCGAGTTTGGGCAAAGAAAGATGCCTTGAACGAAACGCTTTTTGGTGCGAACGTTGCATCAAGCGTGCTGGACTACTACGAAGAGTTCTTTGGTATTCCTTATCCGCTCCCCAAAATGGGTAAGTCTGAGGTTTTACTTCTCCAGATATAACTTAAAATTAACGCCATTTAACATATTCAGGTAAAACAAGAAAGAAATGAATGAGTTATACAAACAAAAAGAGGGAAAACGGAAACATAAAAATCAGCAGCAGTCTTCGTTGACGTTCGCGTTCTGGCTTAAGGTCCCTCTTAACAATTGCAAAGATGTTATTCAGTATGATCTCCCAGCCTGAGACTGCCTGCAGTTTTCAAACTCCAGGGCTGTTTGTTACAAATTTGGAACAAAGCGAGACAAACTAACGTATTTTGCTAAACATTTTAATAGTTTTTGGTATCAAAAATGTTAGTAAACAACATCTGAACATAGCAGTTGTAACAATTAAACCAGTCGTTAGATACAACCGTTAAACGCATTGAATAAAATATCACAATGCGTTTTACAATGAGAGGAAGGTAAGAAGGTATATGGTATATTGAAAGCTAGGTGATATAGTTTAAATATTGCATGGGTAAATGGTAAGCAGCGTAGGTTAAAATGGATAATTTGGGGAGTCAAACATTTTTAGGTATTTTTTAAAACATGCGCTGCTGACCAGTCAACAGAGTAACTTTGGAGGGTACAGACGGGAAAAATTTGAAGTACCTAACCTTCCCCAACATAAAAATCATGATTTTTTATTTATTTATTGGAGGGGGGATGGGGCCTGTATTCTTCCCCTGCAAAGGTCTTATATTGATGTTTAACTTTTCCAGTTTCATTCATTTCTCTTTATAAGATTTGGTTGCTGTACCCGATTTTGCCGCTGGAGCCATGGAGAACTGGGGCCTAGTCACGTTCCGTGAAACGTATTTGTTGAACAACCCAAAGACGTCCAATGCCGCTGATAAGCAAACCGTAGCCATAGTGATCGCTCACGAGCTAGCACACCAGGTTCGTTCAGACTCGTATAGATCCCTACAGACCCGTATAGCTCCCTACTGACCCCTACTGACCCCTACAGACCCTACTGACCCCTACAGACCCGTATAGACCCGTACAGATCCATACAGACCAAAGATCAGTGATCAACTGTATGATGTCCGAAAATAAACTTTCCAAGATATCAATCAACACAAGGGCTAGGCTCATAATTTAATTTATTAAACAGATTAAATGGCGAATAAGTTTCATTGTTGGAACTGTTGGTTTCTTAACTGTAGTAGTTAAGATATTTTTAATTAATAAATTATTATTAGTATTATTATTTTTATTATTTATTATTATTTAGATAGGTAGCCTGGTAACGATAAAGTGGTCAGTGATAAACAAACTGAAAACGCTTTACGGAAGTCATTGCAATGATTACTTGGCATCCATTTTATTGGTAGCAATTTTTGAGTGATTTTCGTCCCACTTATACAATTATTTCCGGCTGCCGATAGTCATATCTGTTTCAAACCGAGCCTCACCTTCCATTGATTATGGCAGCGTTGTTCTGAGTGTTAAAAGCACAAGTTGGTTGATGTATGAATCGTGTTTGCTTCTGTTTGTCTTCTGGCGTGCAGTCACTTAGTCTGTTGTGTTTGATTGACAGTAACACAAAATTAAACATAGGGTAGAATGGCTATTATTTTCTGGACATTTACTTGCAGTTCACAGCCGTAGCACGGGTCTGCATAATTGTTTCTGCACATGCCGCTCTTCGTTGCTTATTGGATAATAGCTTCGCGGTAAATTTGGTCGACTTTCAGCAGCCAGATTACCAGCTGTCAGTCAAACTTAGGTGATCAAACGACTAAAGTTGCGAGTTTCCTTTCTTTTGTCTATGTCAGCAATTAGAAACTGCAGTGTTCAAGTCTAGTCCAGACTAGAAACATATACTCGAAGGTCGCGTAGCAATGAAAATGGTGGTGATACTGATGGATTTTTATTGCAGTGGTTCGGTAACTTAGTTACAATGAAGTGGTGGAAGGACTTGTGGCTGAACGAGGGATTTGCAAACTACGTGGAGTACATCGGAGCTGATCACTTCGCCAAAAACTGGAGGATGGTAAGATAAAGGTCCCTTGATTTATTTCAACCACTCACTTACATGGCACCACTGAAAAGCCGATAACCATTAAAGATTAACAACGGAAAACGGTAAAGTGCTAACCAGACCGATCTGAGTCTTAATAGAAGGAGATTGGTTAGACGCCCAGGGGGTAATCCCCTATATTAGCTTTATGGGTATGTGCTGCCCTCAGGATACGGTTTCCAGGCCTTTTGGTCTGCAAAAAGTTATATAAATCGTGGTGGAGTGAGTACGTCAAGTTTAGTCCGTTTAGTCTTGGACAAGATACGGATTTTGCATGTTCAGTCTGGGATAGGGTATCGGACTTCTAACAAATTCTTATTAGCGGCACATACCCACCCAATATTATGGCGAGTTCCCACCCTCATCCCCCGGATGGGTTAAAAGGTTGTTTAAATTAGATTAGCTGTACCTACCCCAGGATTGACCAATAACGGTTTACTTATGAATCTTATGCAGTACGTAACGCGGCTTCGTAGGAATGTCTTAACAAAAATTTATGCTAACCAGATTACGTAATGTTGCAGTAGGAACCTTGCAAGGTTAAAACCCGTTGTTACTATTTGAAATAGTTAGTAATCACCAGCAAAAATGTTTTGGGTACGTTAGAGGACATTAAAAGCTGTGTTTATGTTTTGGGAATATTCCAAACCTTGTTATTTATGACAACATAGATTTGGTGCATATCCAAAGTGTCAACAAGTGTTATATATCAACAGGTTTTTGAAACGCATTTGTTGAAGCCCGAGTACGTAACTCGGACAGAAATACTAGTACTGTTTGGTATGAAAGCAGCCGCTCAATGATGAGAATGTTTGGCATCACAAAGAACTAAGTTTGAAATAGTTTCGCCTTCTCAGGAAAAAGTAATTGATATGACCCTTTCAGCAACTTTTCTTATACCATTTCAGCTATTTTTTTAGTGAAGTTCATAAACTACCTCGATTAGATTAAATAATGTTGCAGTATAGACTGTCCGTTAGTTGCGAACTCAAACTAATATAAGCATTTATTCCTTCAGCCTGAGCAGTTTGTTGCGGACACACTCCAGAATGCACTTGAAGTGGACAGTATGTCCAGTACACACCCGATATCTGTTGATGTCAACAATCCCGGACAGATTACTGAGATATTTGACGGAATTTCCTACGATAAGGTGGGACATTGTCTTTACTACTTCGATAGCAACTGTTGTCAGGTTTAATGCTGCAAAAGTCACTGGACTGTTAGAAATTGTTGTCGTAGTTGCTATGGTTACCGTTAACTTGCTTACCCATAGTTTCGTAGATACTGTCAACGCTGTTGAAGAGACTCCACTTCAGTTAGTTCACCCTGATTATGCTAGAAAGTAAATGAATAAAAACGTTACATTTTTAATGCTAAACAGGGTTCATCCGTGATTCGTATGCTACGAAACTTCCTTGGAGATGAAAATTTCAAGACAGGTTTAAACGTAAGTACGCTAGAGTCATAACGCTGTGCTCGTAAAACGATACAGCGAACACCTCAGTGAAATTAATGGGTTGTAAACAACTTTGTGTTAACATAGGTCTGCCAAGGAAAGGTTAAAATTGACGACAGCTGGATGTTTGAATTGCTCAAGTTTTACCCTTCCCAAGGAAGCTTCTTATGTTATTCTATATTTTTGGCAACTTACAGCTCATATACACCACCACTGCAGATTTTCTTACCTCGGCAAATATTGTCAAGCTTATGATAGGCCTTATCAAGAAATTGTGTAAGTAGTGATAAAAGAAGATATAACGTGACGATTATGAAGGTGACGACAAAGATGACAATTTGATGGCGATGACGAAAGTGATGACAAAAGATGATAATTTCGACAATAAAGATGTTTGTGGTGACAGTGACAGTGAAGGACGGTGATTGGGATGGCAGTGGTGACGGTGATGGTGATGATTGTTATGGTGATGGTAGTGGTGATGGGGACGGTGATGATGATAATGATGATGATGATGATGATGGTGGTGATGGTGACGGTAATGGTGATGGTGGTGGATGGTTGTGAATGGTAATTGCTGATGGAATCGACGATAAAGATGTTAAAGATAGTGAAGTTACTGGGGAAGAAGAAGAGGACCCAGGATAAACAGTCAGAAGACAATGATAAGAAGATTATGATAGTAGATGTTGATAGGAATTGACAATGGTGATAAGATTGAAACGAAGAGAAGGACGGGAAGAAGGTGGAGGAGGAAGGGGGAGGAGAAGATGGGGAAAGAGGAGGAGCAGGTGGAGGAGAAGGTGGCAGAGAAGGAGGGGAAGAAGGAGGACAAGGTGGTGGGGGGAAAGGGGAGAAGAGGCAGGTGAAGGAGGAGGGAAGGTGGAGGAGAAGGGGAAGGAGGAGGAGGAGGAGAAGGTGGAGGTGAAGGTGGTGGAGGAAGGGAGAGGAGAAGGTTGGGAAGGAGGAGTAGAAGGTGTAGGAGAAGGAGGGGAAGGAGGAGGAAAGGGAAAAAAAAGCAGGGGAAGGGGGAGGAGAAGATGAAGGAGAAGGAGAGGACGGAGAAGGAGAGGATGGAGAAGGAGAAGGTGGGGAAGAAGGAGGAGAAGGTGGAAGAGGAAAGGGGAGAAAAAGCAGGTGAAGGGGGAGAAGAAGATGAAAGAGAAGGTGGAGGGAATACGGAACAGGAGAAGAACTGAGATTGAGTTCAAGATATGTAATTTGAAGAAAAAAATGAAGGAAAAGGTGATGACAAGATGATGATAAGAAATGATTAGCAATAGCAGAACGAGGAAGATGTTATCCATTCAACTGATGATGGTGGTGATGATGATTTTTGATGACTGTGTTAAAATAATGAGGGGAAGAAGAACGATACTGTTACTAAAAATCATGATGATGATGCCATTGATGAAGAGGATGGAAGTGATTAGCAAAACAAAAATGAATTGTTAAATAGATAAAAAGATGAAAGTGGTTATGATAAGAAAAGTTAGTAATGATAACAAAGACATTGACGAATTAGGTCAATTCAATTGCAGATGGTAAAACTTAATTGGGTATTTTATGGATTATCTCATATTCACAGAATTACCTCAACAAACACAAATACGCGAATGCAGAAGCCGACGATCTTTGGAAGGCACTAAGCAAGGTAAAAATCTTTTCGCATCTATTCGGTTTATTGCAATTGTAACACTTTATGCTCGAAAATAGCTGATCTTCTCTTGCCTCTCTCAGGTATCCACAGGGGGCCTAGATGTTAAGCCTATAATGGACAGCTGGATTACCCAGAAGGGGTACCCTGTGGTCACACTAAGGACAGGCAACGTTCAGAAGAGAGGAGGCAGTTCAACAATCGTGGCTGAACAACAGAGATTTCTGAGAGATGTCGAGAGTGAAGGAACACCTCAAAAGGATGAAATGGAAAGGTGAGTCAGCGTAAAAATTCAGCGGAGCTCGTTTTTGTCTCTAATGAATGTCTTTTTTCGATAAAATCAACACAATGCGGACACAAACTTCGAGATTCTATAAGCCCCTGTAGCAATCAAAGTTTTCGAAAATTTTGACAAAGGAGGTTTATGGGGATATGGCTGGCGATTAGGAAAATTGAAACACAAGATGGTGTGATTGTGATGGGTCCCAGTGTCGAGTTGGAGGGGATGAGTTAGTTGCTTTATAAAGTAAAAAGTTTTTAATTCAAGGCACCGATTTTTTTTTAAACAGATATGGCTATATACGGCTTTTTTATTCGTGTTAAATCTTTACAAGCAATCAGAACACGCTATACGGTGAAATGCCTTAGGCTCGCCAAGTGGCTTATGTTCGATATCCCAAGTCCTTATTGTTTAGTTTCGTATTCGTAGTTGCCGCTGGTAACAATGACTACAGGCTCGTTTACTCAGCGTTAGCCTCGACTTGGTGTTGATTATACATAGGTAACATTTAACATAATGTCGAGGCTAACGCTGAGTAAATAAGTCTGCGTTCATTGTAATCAGCGGCAACTACGAATACGGAACTGGACCATTAAATTATTTACACTTGCGAACTACTTATTACTTCAACATTTAGTGAAGGATGGTACATACCGCTGACCTATATTTCATCGGACTCACCAAGCGAGCCAACGAGGATCTGGATGAATAGAACGTCAGGTAAGTAGAGGGTGCCCATTATATTTCGTCATGTTTTCATATGTGTTAAATGTTAACTGACCAATCACACACACTGTTTCCATCACCCGTGATCAATATGTGAATACTGCATTATGTTGGTGTTTATATTAGCAAATGGTATTTGTAATTTAGATCAGAAAAGCCACTTAGAGCTCTCTCCCTTCGGGAAAAAAGCTGAATAAAACTAAACTAACTAAGCTAATTAAGATTATCTTTATTTATTATGGTTTGCCGCTCAGTAAAAATGTAATAGGGAAATGGGTAAAAACAAACTATACATGATTTAAAAAATTGATATTATTAATGAAAGGATATACACTGAGAGATAAAATGGATTTCTAAGGTCTTTATTCCGTTTAGCGAGTAAAACGCCATGCAGGTTGTGTTCTTGTTTGGCTATCTGCACTGGCGGAGATCGTTGCACCTTTGCGCACGGGTTCAGTGGCAACTGGGTTTGTTATAAAACATTGCTGTAGTAGAGGTGAATTTTTTTGAAAACCTTCAGTAACTATTAAAAAGGTTATCTGAATGCTATTGACGATTTTGAACATTTAGGAAGTCTAATCTATGCTCACTAGTGATTGATGTAAAAACCACGCCTACCGCATCTCGGATGTAGTTTCGTATGGAATGTACGAGTTGTGTATATTCCATTAAAACAGTCGTGTCTATATAAGGATGTGTCTGATGTGCTTTAACGCATAATTACTCAAAAGTATTTCCTTGCTTCCTGACATTGCTGCTTTCGAAAGCAGTCCAAGGACTTCACATAGAAAGTTCCACTTTCTAGCTTGAACATTGCAGTTACGTCTATATATACCGAATTTTCCAAAATGCCTTAAAATTGAAGACATTGTATAAATTATATAATACCAATAAGAAGAAGAAGAACTGTATTTATTCAGTTGTTTATGTAGCGCTTATCCAATAAATCCTCTAAGCTTTTTACAATGATTCTTACTTAAATAATTTTTTTTACAAGAATGTTTCATGCATACACATACATAACTGCTAAATCAAACTGCTAAAGTGATAAAATGATAATAACCCATAAAAGATTCATTCAAACTTTCTGAAAATGTCCCATATCCCGATAGCCCGCCTAACTCTCCCCACTCCTCACGCTGATGGTTGGATCAAGGCGAACGTGGGCCAGTTTGGGTTCTACCGAGTGAATTACGGGGAAGGAAATTGGGATAAGCTGATTCAACAGCTGAAGACAAATCACACGGTAAGGCACCGGTCGAATACTCTTAAAGGCGAACTCTTGCTGACGTGTTTGTGCAAATTTGCTTATTCAACATAAATTCAACTTTGAGTCGAGCATGATATACCAATTACTTTTTCAAGTGCTGAGTCTTGATTAATTCAAGATTTACGGATTGTATGGTTGAGCGAAAAACGTAGCCATCCAGCCTTGTAAACTCCGCTATACATTTTGAAATTTTTCAAACACTCAATTCTCGGGAACCCTTCAACATATCATTTTCAGATTTTCAGTGAGAATAGAATCGGGCATAGTTTTTCGATTTGTGTGCTCTTCGTGTTGTTTCAGACTTAAAGTTGAACTTTTGCACAATGCATAATTCATTTTGTCAAATATAAAGGAAAATCATTGCGGGTTGGGGAGGAGGGGAGTTGGTTTCCATACTGTAAGAGTTGAGCTAATGAAGCAAAATTATGTCCAATTTGATTCCTAATAAATTAACAGTGTTCCCTTATTTTGCTGGTAACTAATCAGTAAAGCAATTTTAAAGCCGATATCAATGTAAGAGTACAAGACTCGCCCTGAATGGGAAACGAACCATCAAAGGATAAAGGTATTCTTTTATATGAACAGGAAGTTGCAAGATTGTGGAGGAGGGGGGGACGGTTACGGTAGTTTAAAATGCTCAATAGGACGGATAACAAATTATGATGTTCTTATAGAGGTGGTGGTAAACGCCAAAGTATTTACTTGAAATTTACCTAATTTCGCTGCGAGAGAATGTAATAATCTGCGAGGAAACTAAATCGTTAAAATTTTTCATAAACATTTGCCTTACTCTTCAGGTCCTCAGTTCTTTGGACAGAAGTGGCCTGATAGATGATGCTTTTAGTATGACCAGGTAAAGATGTCACTGATTGAGTATGCACAGGGACGCCAGAGACCGGGTGGAGCTGAGGGATGGGGAGGGGAGGGGGGGGGGGGCTGGGGGACCTTTAGCCCAATTCTTGCATTAAACAAGGCCAAAATAGGTGCAAACACAAGAAAACGCTTAAGTTTTGGTTTTTCGTTCTTCCGTGGTAAAGGTTTGTTCCAGTTTCTACGCTACAGCTTGCAAAACAAAAAACTGTCGAGCGACAAAAGTCGGGTTCCCTTGCAAACTTTTACTGTCTGCGCAAAACTGTTTGCTTAGAGTTTTGACGTTTCCTTTTCGTGTTGGCTTTGCAAATCAACAAGTAAAGGTCTTTATTCATTTGTTTGTTACATACTTAAACAGTTATTCCCCTCAGTGTAGATATCCGAACAAATCGTTTTCTTATATAATCTAAAAAATCTGGGACAAATTAATCTTTCTTTTCTTTCAAAGTCCTCCTGACCTTACAAATTCTCACTTTAAGGCTCGTTTTATTGCTTTGAAATAGGTTGGGTTAGAGTTAAAGGAGTTTTTAGCATACTTGATTATTGGGGAAGAGTGTAGCTAGAGTGAAGCCAGGGAGTTATTATTCATCTTTAAAGCGAAGAAGACAAAAATACTTTGCGCCTATTGTTTAATAACGGGGATACTTTTCCTAATTCAAAGCAGAAATGCTTGTATTTGATTGGTTTGTTGGTTGCTTAGTAACTATATTCATACTGTGCATTTTGTAGTACGTCAAGGGTTTCTGGCGAGATAAGTCTACGTACAAGGCATGGAATTGATACTTTGTCCCCTTCGCTCTCAACAAATAATCAATCGGGGCCCTCAAAATACTTAATAACCCAAACTGACTTCGCGACTCGGGTAATTAAGCGAAACCTTGAAAATATTTGTGAAGTTAATTTTTAATTGCACGAACGCCATTCGATTATAAATACTAAATTTATAGATATGGTTAGTATAGAAAACACCACCGTTCAAGAATAACTGATGGAAAACACCACTAGTATTCAGGTCCGTAGGCAGAACGGGTTGCGCGAGGTGCGCAAAAAGGTCCGCATTTGCAGGTTTAATAAAAACGATGAAGAAGCCCAAATGGATGTCTCCCCAACAGCTGGAGCTACCGTCAATCGGAACGACTTAAATAAAAGGCCATAATTGCATTTGTCCCATTAATTTGGCTTAATAAGAGTCCCAGTTTACGAATTGGCTTTTTAATGGATTTTAGAGGATAAACATGGAGTGTGGAAACTGTAAGTACCTAACCGCCCTTAGTTTTATCCCCCAACAAAAGTCCTGCCTACGGGCCTGAGTACTTGACGAAGGTGGCGTAATACCACGGTATTGTACGCCATTGCTATTCACTTCCACATTAGGGAATAAATGTTTTAATTTTTCCATCTGTTTCTACCCTCAGAGCTGGGATGTTAAAGCTGACCACTGCATTGCAGTTCACGGAGTACTTGGACAAGGAGCGCGAGTATATCCCATGGACCACCGCCCTCAGCGGACTGGCCTACATTGGAGCAATGTTGACACTGACTCCCTCCTATGGAGATTACAGTGTGAGTATATGACATAACTCGGCATTAATGTAATTTAGAACATAGCTGGCAATTTTTCGCGCGCTTTTTGTATAGCGCGAGCGTACATCTATAACTCGAAAGACGCACGGCCGTGCGTCTATCGAGTTATAGCGGCGCACGGCCGTGCGTTTATTAAATCGCTTGCTCGCGTTCAACCAATAAAAACGCTCAGAATTTTAAGGTAATTTTGTACGTTATCAGCTTACGTATGTATTTCTTGTAAACACTTCTCAAAGTGGCAGAGGCAATGTTCTAAAAGAAATGGTCCATACTTCAGCTGTGCGTCTATCGAGTTATGGATGCACTTGGGCAGTTGAGAGAGCACTCGAGAAGCCCTCGGCTTCGCCTCGTGCCACTCTAACTTTTCTCTCGTGCTCTCTCAACTTGCCGCGTGCATCCATAACTCGATAGACGTACACTAAGCATGGACCATTTCTTAAACAACATGCAGCTGGTACCCTGCAGTTAGTTCACAACATATTTTCAGCTCTATGACAATAATTGAGTCCAGTCTTTGGCCAGACCTGGACGTGGCACTAATCTGGACTTGTAAAGAAACTCAGACTTTCTGACTGAATTCATGACGATCGTTTTATACTTTAAACTTTCCATTGTACTAGATACTGACAAAAAATATTCTCAGATTTAACATGCTCTAAGGTATCAGTATTCTTTTAAGATTACATGTGACAAATTGATTCTAAGTATGGACTGTTTTTCCACTCTTTTGCAGCAACAAACTACTTTGCTTCAATGAAAAAAAAATTTAACTTCCCATTTCTCTGCAGTCAACCATATGTAGTAATGTAGAGTAGTCTAAATTTGAACCGGTAAACAGCTTGTACCTAGAGTAACTAAACCAACCTACATTTTCAGAAAGAGAGAAGAAAGAAAACTTGACCGCTACCCCCCAAGATTTTCAAAACAGTTTCACATAGAAGCTGGTCTTTTAGCATGCAAGCAGCATTGGCCTACCTAACTAATTTTTATGGCAACAATAAAGTATTAACTAAGAATTGTTGCTATGGCAACAGTCATTGGACAATATTTCCACCTTCTTAGCCACCATCTTGGATTTTCCGTAACTATGTTTTACAAAAACCAACACCAAATTTTCTTGAATATTAATTTTAAAAACATTTATTTATATACTCGACTGATAAGGAAAAAAAATGAAGAAAAGAATAGAAAAGAAGAAAGAAGAACGCACTTTGTCAAAAAGATTCACGTTTTATGGTTCAAACTTGCATGAAAATGCAATTGCAAACTTTATTGTGTATACATTATAAGTGATGATGTAGTTCAGTTATATCCTTTATTGGACTACATGTACTGCAAGTTTCCTTTTGTATCGGTGAACCCTCCAAATTTTAGATCACAAAAAGTTAAGCATTAGAATGATCCCCCTTCTCTACTCAACCTTTGGTAAGGTTAAATGATGTGGATGCCCCTTAAATGGACGTACGATTTCAAGTTTCAAAAGCAGACATTGATTAACTGAACACAAATAACTTCCGAATGTTCATCGTCTAACCGCTAGTTTTTGTGAGAGCAAAAGTACTTAACTATTTGTACTATTGTTTGTTCTTAGACTTACATCCTCAATAAAGTTAAACCCATAGGGAAATATGTAGGATGGGAAAATAAGGGAAACATCATGGAAATGTAAGTACCACCAGTTTCCTTAGCGTAGTTCCGAAGCTCTAGATATAATACCGTAGAATTCCGAAAGTAACGATCCCCCGATACTAACGACCTCCCGACAATGAAGTCAATTTGCAGAGGAAACCCGAAAGTAACGGTCCCCGCTTTAATAGGAGCGAAACACTCTAAAACACTGTCTTACCAACAGTTAGTGATTGCCAGTTGATTCCAACGCAAAAACAGCAAACACTAACGTTTTTATTTAATTTAAAGAAAACCACAACAAATGCCTCAAAATTAACACTGCGCAAAAAATTGCAAGAGAAGATCGCCAAACTAAAATCTAGGCGGGGGGATGGCACCGCGTAATAATAACACAATGATGACTTTTCCAAATGTTCAACTGTGTCTCAGTTGCTCTCTTCTTTACGTTGAGAAACAAAATTTGGTATCTGAAAGTAATGACCCCCCGAAAGTAACGTCATCCAAGGGCTGCTAAAACCGAAAGTAACGAGAGTTGTTACTCTCGGAATTCTACGGTATGTCCATTGGGGCTGTTGCTCCAGAAGCACCGTGTCTAACTCATAAACCGCGAGTTCCTGCCATCGCTAGCCACTGGGTTTGTGTTCTTGACTTGCTAATTACTAAACAAAAAGTCCCAGTTTCAAGAAACTGGCTATAAGTTATTTTCAGTTACTATTACAAAGATGCACTTTTTATTGAAAAAGGTAAAATATAAAATGTCTTCTATTCTTTTGCAACAACAAACTACTGAGCCCCATTTTGAAAAAAATGTATTTCTTCTCATATATTTTCAAAATAGTCTATAACACGAGTTGCCGAACGTAATTTGTCCTGCTGAAAACAGTACATCATCACAAGAAATGACCGCATGACTCCCTCTACCCTACACCTTTCCCAGAATTAAAAAAATTAAGAATGCAAATAGCCAAAGGCCGTTTTTAAGAGCTCCAAAGAATGTACTCTTAAAAAAAATTCAAACTTGAAAATTGTCACTCACCCCCAGGTACCTTCGTAACGAAATCTTATCCACGTTGTGCGCTCATGGAGATTCTGAATGTGTAAACATCTGTCTTACTGGCTTCCGTGGTTGGATGAAGAATGACAGGTAATTATACGCCATAATAATACTGCTTATAAACATCGAGCAACACATAATAAAACAGATTTACATTCAAGTATAAACAGTGTAAACAAAAGCGTATTTTTAAAAATCTGTTTTTTTGTTTGCATTTCAGTCTTAGTATTTCCCCCCATATCCGTACGATGGTATACCACACTGCTGTTAAATACGGGGGGGCGGAAGAGTGGCACTTCCTTTGGAATAAGTACGAGAAATCCATCGATGCCACAGAGAAAGGAAAGATCATGTACGCTCTGGCTGGTTCCAGAGAACCTTACTTACTGCAAACGTAAGTATTAAATAAAGAAAAGTATGTTAAACTGAGTAATTTATCTGAAGCCATACCTTAGATACCATACCTCAAGATTGCAAAATAAAAATATACAATATCAAATCTAAGACGAAAATTTTTTAACTTTCTTTTAAAATTTTTAAAACTGGTTGATTCAGCGATTTCGGCTGGCAGATTGTTCCAATGCTATGCAATTCAAATTGAAAAGAGTGTTTAAAACAATTTATTCTCGCAGGCTTGTGAAAAAGTTTATGTTTGTTTTCTCAAAAAAAGTAGTCTAATATTGCTTCAAAAACCATTCATAAGCCAACCCACAGCAATATATTCCATACCACAATCATTATGGTAATTTGAAGAACCGAAACCAAACGCAGAAATGCACACATTTTAGAAATCGTATTTATTTGATGATCAGTTGCTGTTGTACTATTTATTTTGAGCAACGATTTGTTGTGTTCTGTACAGTTTAAAATGTGTGTGCAGATTCAGACAAATTCAATGAGATAAACAGAAATCCTTTAGCCGAATATTTGACTGTGTTGCTCTTGATTCAAAACTATGCCTTCCTTTGTCAAACAGTTGTATAGGTGAGAGTTTTCAATCACGAAACGTCTATTTCTTGACCACTTTCAACACCTGGTTGAGGCTAATACCCCCCAAAAAAGTCTGTAGTATTGTAATCGGCCGGAACTGCGAATACAAAACTAAACTATTAACTAGAAGTTACCATTAGTAAGATGAGTGCTGCCGAGACTTAATTTCAAGGAAAGACACAAACTTTGTCATGCCGAGTACTACTGACTTACCGCAGTTTATTGATTATAATATACAAGAAAATAACTATGAAAATTATTCTTGGCTGGAAAAGAACCATATTTATAACAATCTACGGTTTTGAATTACTTTTACGGGCATTATTAAAACACAATTCCTGCTTGGCCACCAGCATTTTTATGAACCATTACGCACAGCAGCAATTAACCCTGGCTCCAAATTATCACCAATAGGTTGTTGGATTACTCCCTGGATGACAGCAAGATTCGTACCCAGGACATGACTGGGACCATCGCAGTCGTTTCGTCACATGTCTCGGGAAGACTCTTGGCCTGGGACTTCGTGCGCCAGAACTTTAACAAAATCATAAAAAGGTGAGTTCAGAATTGAAACGAGCTCTTACTTATTCACGATTTTTGCTCTACAAAAACTACCTTCAAAGAGCACCGAAGCTCGAATTTGCCCAAATTCAAGAAATTGCAACTTCTGAACAAGTACTGCAATACAATACAATACAATACAATACAATACAATAAAGATCAATACAACAATAAACAAATACTTAAATGCCAAATACAAAAGTAGTAACAAATACGTGAATGTGGCCGTAATTAGCTAAAGGTGAAACTAACAAATAAGTAAAATAATTGAAGAAAAACGTCCCGAGAGGGAAACTTCTTCATTATTAACCTTTTCACCTCCAAAAATGCCAAACGATGTGTTGCTGAATTCTTATTACTTGTTTACATATTCTGGTGAAAACTAAGACAAACAGCTACAGTAGTTGCGACACTTACCAGTTATAAAGATATTAAGTACTAATCTACACTAATTGGAATATTCGTCACAGAATCGGCAAGAGCGCAGCAATGGAGCTGGGGTATATAGTAGGACGAACCACTGGAAACTTTAATACGGAATATCACTTGAAACAGGTTTGGTTTTATTATTGTAGCGATTTGATTGTAGTAAATCTTGGGTTTATGCAGACCGAGGAAAATATTTAAAGATAGTTTTAGCTTAACCACAGTATTTCTCGGCACAAAAACTCGTCAAAATGTTTGCAATGGATATTTTCCGATAGTAGAGGTTTCAGAAATAAAAGTGAAGTCAAGTATTAAACATAGGATATTCCTTTTCAAACTGAGCAAAGGCAACGAAACAAAGATGAAGACACAAAACAAAATAAGCCAAAAAACGCAAACAACAAGAATTACAAGTTGTTTAAATTTTTTTTCAAAATTGTAACAACAAACTAAAAATATATGTCCAGATGTCATCTACGTTATTTCCAAGTTCTTCCCATACGATTTATGATGTTACCCTGAATTTGGGAGCCAGTTGAAAATCAGCACAATTTGTACACACGGTATGATTTCTTGTCACAAGTTAACATAACGTCAAGGAGTTGGTATTGAATTAAAACCGCTTGAGCATCACGAATCCTGAAGCGACTGACCTTTTGCCGAACTTTCCAACCCTTTTCTGCATTATAAAGCATAGCTTTACAAATCCGCATTTCCAACGGTCAACCCATCTACTTATCTTTGGGCTTCGAGTAGTTGTAAGTAACATTACCAGATTAACAGTGTCTCTACGATTAAGTTAAAGTACATATGATTATTTTTGTTCTAGTTAAGACAAAAACAATGGTTAAGAAGTTGAAGCCGACCACATTTGTTCGCATACTGCGCTATCTGAGACCGTAAACTTTCTCCAATTTGGTGCTTCATTTCACTTCCGCATCCCATGTCGACAAACGAAGTTTGCACCTTTTCCACTTCGTGCTGTTGCTACACTTAACGTCCAGGTCAACAACTGAACATTCTGTTAACAAGCTCCGAGCATTTTTTCAAGAAAAAAAATTAGAGAAGTTGTCTAATTTTGAAGAACAATATACGAAAAAGGAGTTGAACGAACTGTTAGTTGACTTATACCTAAACACCAGAAAAAAAACCCGGAAACACTTGTTTATTCAAGTACTAGAACTCCTATATAACAAATCACACAACGACTACCTCCTCGAGAAACAGTGAGTTTTGTTCTTCCTCGATTCTGCATGCCTTCCTCGACAGGACGTTACTAAAACCACGGGAACGGGGAACGGTCAATATGAGTCGGGGAATGGTCAATATGAGTCGGGGAATGGTCAATATGAGTCGGGGAATGGTCAATATGAGTCGGGGAACGGTCAATATGAGTCGGGGAACGGTCAATATGAGTCGGGGAACAGTCAATATGAGTCGGGGAACGGTCA
>JAOBYE010063343.1:0-24345 GCA_025403585.1 Parazoanthus swiftii
ATCTTTCCGTCAGTACCCCCTCCCCCGCTTATTGGTTAGTGATGTTTAGTCAATATTCCGTTTAAAAAAAGGTGAAATACATAAGTAAGAAAACGATAACAACCTCTGCAGGAGCCCTCGTATGAGACGATATCATCCACTGCGATGTCTGAACGGTAATCCTTGCCTCGCTCAGCCTCCAGCACAAACTGAAACAATAACGATAATTACTTTTTTTTTTAATTTCATGGCGATGCTTTACTGTTCATCTGTACTTTAAGAAATGATCCATGCTAAGCGTGCGTCTATCGAGTTATGGATACACGCGGCAAGTTGGGAGAGCACGAGAGAAGCGTTAGAGTGGCACGAGGCGAGCAATGACATGAAATCTTGTAGAGACAGTATTACATTCCAACCTGATAAGTATGTTCGCTTGCTATAGAACCGATTGTTGCTTGGTGCCAGTTTTTACCCTGATCTCCAGACTTCTCCCAGATCGGTTTCGTCACTCCTGACTTGACATCTTTGGTATGAAGCCTCAGTTTGCCCATACCGTCCCCGTGCATATTGTACCAGAACGTCAGACATCTTCCGGAGGTAGCTGGGAGCTCACAGCTGACAAGCCTTGATTTTTGTCCCTCTTTTGCAGGTGTAGACTCAAAATAGTCGTAATAACCTGGTAATTTGGATAAAGCGAACAACAGAGAAATGCATTCAGTATTAGTGTGTATGTGTGTGTGTGTATGTGTATGTGTTTGCGTGCAAAATCACTTAATCAGTTAATCAATTAACTATTGCTTCAAAATACTTGCATCAAAGATTTGAATTTTATCTAACTTTGTTTTGCAAAGAAGCTGTCCTGTGACCACATCCTTACAGCTAATCCCGACTCCGATGAGAAAACGACTGAGCTGTTCTGCTTGCCAATCTGCGTTTCAGCCCGCCCTCATATGAGCAGTTCAGTCCGCCTACTGGGATGAAAAACCTATAGCTTTTCTATTATTGGGGGCGGGAAAACTCGGTAAAATTTGTGGGAAACATTTCATTCCGGTAAGCAGTCTGGTTCGGTAGGCTGAATGAATCTTTCCCAATGAACACAAAAAGTGTCATCTGGCTATGCAGGTCAGCCCTCCTCCATATGAACAGACCCTAAAATCCACATTTTTGACCTGAACATGATAAGATCAAATGTGTTTAAAGTGATAGAACAGTGTTGTACGTATACCTGGAACAATAACAGAGACGCGAATGACGTCATAGAATACAGGAAAATTGTTTGGAGGAAACGAACCTGAACTTCCTTGTTCAAAACTGTGTGGTGAAAGGCTGAACCCCATTCCCTTTAAATCACTGATTATACTGGCAGTAACAACCTTGCTCTACTTCTTGTTACAAAGTCAAATTGAAAGTGTGTCGGCACAGTTATACAAGCAATTTTAAGCCCATATTGTGTCCTTACCCAGGGGCGGATCTAGGTGATGGGCCGATAGGGCGCGTACCTCCCTTCCGTCGGCAGTTTTGAGACATTTGTATAGGAAACGCTGAAAAACGTGTTTTGGGGCACAAACGCCCTCGCCTCTTGCAGAAATGCGGGTTCGCCCCTTCCCCCTCCCTTCAGAAATTTCTGGATACGACCCTGTTACCTACCTGTACCAATCGTGTGATCATTAGTAGGCCCTGTATTTAAACTTGGCGTTGCCTTTTTGCTTCGAATCCAGTCAAAATCATCTGTGGAGTCTTGCATCCAGGAACAAAACGTTTCTGCGTCATTATCAAAACCACATACCTCGGGCCCTGAAAACACAGATTATGTGTTAGTTACCAACCATCACTCTCCGACAAACCTACGTTATAGAGCAAGGGCGTTGCGTTTTCTTCCCTGTTTCAACAATCCGCTTCTATTCCAAATGTCACCCCATATATGGTGTTTAACAGTATGTTCACAACTTGTAGTATCACACAGTGTTGACATTTTGAAGGCATAGTGATTACAGTGACAGATGGTTTTATGAATTCGAAGATGTACACCCAGTACTTTTTGTAGCATAATATTTTAGTGAATGATGTTGCTAAAGTAAACTGTCTTTTGTAATCAACTTTGCCGCCACGGCACTATACTGGTATGATTGCAACGGCGCAATCAGTCCTGGGCTTTTTTTTTGTTAAGAACCAGTAACATTTTGCTCAGGCTCAATGTTCTTGTTTTTCCCGGCAGTTTCAGCCTCAAAATGTTCTTATTTTGTTATTAACTGCTATGTTTTATGTAGGGGGTTAAACTCGCATAAAGTATTTAACAATACTGTTTCGCAAGAAATTTGTAGTGCCGTTCGCAAGACAAATCTTACTTTGAATGCCATGGGTGCGTTATCGGAGAGCTGAGCACTGAAGGACTACTGCAGTTCGACTTTGTACACTTGCATAAATGTTTGATTCAGCCTCAATTTGTTCTTATTTTGTTCTTATTTTGCGCGCAAACTCAGCCTCAATGTTCTCTGCTAAGTTTGTTCTTAATAAAAAAAGAGTGTAATGTGTTTAAAACAGCAAACAGAGGCCGGTTGATTAGTTTTGATTCCCGATCAGGCTGCCTCTGCGTTCTCCGAGGATCACCAAAGGAATCCTCTACCTGCAGACGTTTCACTTGCGGATTCCAACGTCAGTTGTCAGTCATTGTTCGAATGCTGGCTTTTAGTTGTGGTTCGGTTTTCAGTCATCGGATTTCCAGGTTACAAAACATTACAAGTTTGCATGTCGCATGTTCAAACACCACCTTTTTGGGCTTCTAAAAATGAATAATTTGACAGTAAAACTTTTTCGCGTATCAGATACTAGGGTTTTTTATTGTTTCATTTTTTTAAATTTTTTCTAAGAAAACTTGATGCATTCGAGATCCTGACTCATTTCAGTATGTCGATAAAATTTTAACTTTTTTCCTTATGAATGATTTACGGAGAATTTATGGCAAGAGAACCCAATGGCGAGTTCATAGAGGGGGCACGGAAATAGAAAAATTTTGCCTGCTACAGTGTTTTTCACAATATTCAATCTTTTACAACATTTTAAAAAAAGGGACCATGGCCGCTTCCTTGATATCATACCATCAACTCATTATATACTCATTCCTGAAACTGTCCTGTCTTTGTGAATGATCACTCGCCGTTTGCTCTTAACTTGCGGACTGAAAGAGGGGTCAGTCATTTTCCCCCTCTACTCCACTGACAAGAAGACCAACCTACCGTTTGACGGAACGCATATTCCATCCGTGAATGTGATGTCATCAAGGGCAATGTCACCTCGAATACTTTTACCTCGAACAGCCTCCAGCACGACCTAAGTTATATTGCAAGAATTTTAGTTCAAAGGAAGAACACCGATTGCTAGAAACATAGGGTAACTGTAATCTGTGACATACTATTGCCTATAACGTGCCAGGGAGAGCCGGATGACAGCTCGTTTTCCTATACGAAAAACAACGGTAAACAAAACGACTTGGTTAGAGTTGCCACTCTAATTTTTGTTGTGTTTAGGTTAAAAGAGTTTATATTTCTGTGTTGTTTGACAGGTTTGGGTAAATCCTGGAACTTATCATTCTTGTAGGTTAAATTTTCCTTTAAAAAAACTCAAAACGACTGAGTATACATTAGCTTTATGTCGCCTAATTTGGGATTACTTAGCGAAACGCACCATACTCGTGCATCCGGGGATGTTAATGGATAACTTGGGTTCCAAAGAAGAAGTTTCAGCTGTTACGGCAAAACAACAATTGCTGGACTGGCCCTATGCTCGAAACTCCTCGAACAAAGAGTACTAACCTACTTTACAGCTAACCTTACACCAAACCACTTATTTATCTTACCCGCCAACGTAAAATTAAAAAGCCTTTTTTCCAAAACTATTCTCCCAGTGTTTACCTTAAAGCTGGCTGAACTTATCAGGGAGACTGAAGCTCGGTGCCAAGTTTTTCCCTGATCGCCAGTTCTTTCCCAGACCTTATGCAGTGCGCCCGAAGTAGTATCTTTTATATAAACGGCGAGCTTTCCTTCGTCCGCACCGTTCATATTGTACCAAAAACTCATGCATGTACTAGAAGTGGGCGTTGCTTCTTTGCTAATCAAAGCTGAGTTTTTGCCCTCAGTTGCTGGATAGGAGGCTTCAAAGTACGCGTAGAAACCTAAAATAGCAAAAGAGTAAACGTTTTAAGAATTTTGGTTTACATTAGAATTCTGATCGCAGGCGATAAACTTGAATAGAACAAGAAAACAAAACAAAACTGTCAAAAACATCAGTTCTTTAGAACATGCCCACCTTAAAATTGGATCTGTAAAGGTTGTGAAAGTGATCTTGTTGAGTCAAACAAAGCTTGGTTGTGATTGTCAGACACGCAATTTTTATTTGATGGCACAAAAAATTATATGTTTTTTGTTCCATTTTTGTTTTCGGTTCTTTCCTTAGGAAGAGGAGTTCAGATGACGTCACACTTTAGAATTGCAAGGATTTGTAAATTAGATAAAAGAACAATTTTAACAAATTATCTAAATAATCTTGTTTAAAACCTTATTCTCAAAAGTGATCAGTAATTTGTTATGTCTTTTGTTTCAGGGGTCTAAGACGAATTTCTTGGACGTTCCTATGAAAGCGCGACGAATGGCAGTTTTTGAAGTGAAAAGTTTCAGATAAAGAAATAATGTTTTGAAACAAAAGAAGCTTAACACTAAAGGTGAGACATATTCTGTTCATGCACGTAGCTTCGAACACGATGTAGCGATGAAAGTAACGATGTAGTTTTGTCTTGACCTTGGCGCTTAAGAAGAGAAACTTCCTTAGTGTGTCTAACCTGGAGTTCGACACATTAACGTAACTCGCAAGAAATCCTGACTGAAAATGTTTGGTCAGTGTTTTTATTTCCTGCATTCCGTTTGGCATATTTAGTCAAATCTCATTCGAGCAGTGTAACGTTGGCAATGTCAAGTATTCGGCCATTAAATATAAACAGCTCTCACAGGGTTGTATCTCAAAATATCTTTAAGAAGCTAAAGAGCGAGACTGGTCAATGTACTGGTATTCTGTGTGTTGTTTTTAGTACAATACACTGTTTTATTACTAGTTCCGGGTCTCAAGGGTCAAAATTATTTTGCCTTGTTACATTTTGTCCACATTGATTGAACAAAAACTTGATTTATTTGCCCCTTAGAGATCGAGAACGAGCACAAATTTGCATTAGCAAAATGACGAATTGGTTGTGTCTGAAGCAGCGCGGCAGTTATAAACAGTATTGATCGTTTGCATATTCAACAGCAGTCATGAAATCATGTAACAACAACTTTGGTAGAATATACCAAAACTGTTCTGAAATGTTCGCCGGGGTTTTGTTTTTTGTGTATTGGATTGTCTTAAGGTTTCAAAGTTCTATTCATGGTTAAATTATGGAGTCCTGGTTGGGTCCAGTCAGTGGTAACTCAATATTGACCTTGATCCAGTCTAGTCCAGATACTTGAGTTAATTACCTGGCTACGTTACACAGTAACGGTTGGGTCCAGTAGTGAGTCAATGATTTAGTCCAGGCATTAAAGTCCACTGCCTTGCCAAGTTATAGAGTCTTGGTTAGGCCCACTGTTGACTGAATAACTACCTTGACCCAAACGAAATCAGATATTAAAGTAAAGGTAATTACCTGGCCAATTTACACAGTCTTGGTTGGGTCCAGTAGAAATACTTGCAGTGGAGCCATTTTTCAGAACCCAGTCAAAAGCGTCCTCAGGCGATTGGGTCCAGGAGCAGAATCCGTTTTCGAAATCACAGTTTTCATTCTCTGTTCACATAAAAATTACTTTTTTTAGTTTATATTCAGGATAAAACTGTTTACAATAATCTAATCACATCAAAGAGTTTAAAAGAAATACTTGCGATGGGAAACAAAGTCAACTCACTAAAACCGCGGGTATCTCATTGAACCTTTTCTTGAGACAATTTCCACAACGTTAACTTTTGTGTTAGGTGTGGTAAATGGATATGTTGCACTCTCTTGGCCATGTAAATAATCTTATACCTTTTATGTTTCAGTTTTAGCAGCTATAGGTTTTACATGTTAAATTATTTACTGAAATAGGATCTTCACTGCTCTTGGGGTATACCTGCATTGACTAACAACATATGTTGTCTTCAGAAACAACTTGTTTGCAAACGATTCTTCAGATAAGAAATGTTATAGTTAGTACCTTGAGAAAATAATCAAGTTTGGGATACAGTTGAAAAAAGTATATAGTTAAAAGATGATAGTACATTGAGAAAAGATTCTAGTTAAAAGCACCTAACTGAAAGATGCATAGTACGTTGAGGAAGGAACCTATTTAAAGATGTCAGTTAGTACATTAAGGAAAAAAACCTAGTTTAGAAATGTTTGTTAGCTTGTTACTATACTATATGCGTCGAAATGTAAACAATTACATCATCAGAAATCCACCTGTAGAGGTTAGGGGTTAATGATTGGAGAAAAAAAATGGATATGGCTGTTCTCCATTAACAACGAACCTAGATTACTTGTCACTGTTGTGGGAGATATACTGGGGACAGTAGTGGTAGCTTCGGTTGCAGTAGGAGGACATTTGCCGTCGTAGAATCTAACATCATCCACTGCTATATCTGAACGGTACCAGCTTCCACGTACTGCGCTTAGGAGGATCTGAAGTATAAAAACAACTATCTATGTTTCTGTTTTGGAATTATTTATGTGCCGCATTATTACATATTTCGAGTTTCTTTTTAATGTGATCAAACTGTTGACAAAATCTATACCAACAGTGAAGGATACAGGCCCGCACGCAGCACCTGCACCCCCTGCCTACGGGTCTGCTTTGGATGTGTCTTGTACCTTTTATCATACTGTGCACTTCCTAACGCGTCGGGCGACTCATGTTTCCCAACTTTGAATTCTTGTTAAGTTGATGCTTAACTCTTTTTCCCGTTTTAATGCATGTTTTAGGGATATTTGCAACAAATTCGGAATAACCGTATTCCCAGCAGTTATCATCCTTCATCAGCATGGTAAGACTAAGATTATTTGCAGTTGCCCCTACATCAAAAGTTCTCTTTTAACTAAAACTGTGTTAGAGTTTTCTTTAAGGACTGTGATCTATGGCTGACATGTACATAGCCAACAGGATAACATAGCAGCTGTGTTGATTGCAGTTTAAAGACCCGTTTACAACAGCAATTTTTTTATGCAATTTTTGTCCCAGTTCTCATCGCAATTTTTCTCGCCGCTAATTTCCAGCAAGTTTCGAGGCTGTTCCAAACGTTGCAAGTAACCTGGCACATTGAAGTCGCATGTGTTTTACGTGCACTTTTGGAAGTAACAGCGCGAGTGCAAGAACTATTGCAATTGGAATTGCGAAAAAAATGCTAGTGTAAACTGGCCTTAAGGCCTTTCTTTAAATCTGAGTAATCAGATCTGAATAGTTGCCAAACGTTTTTGCAGTTCTGACATTTATTACAGGAAATTTGGTAAGGAAAAGAAACCCCAGTTTGCTGAAATGTAGATGTTTCGAACATACTGCGTGTCAGCAGAAGGAACTCTTAGTTTAAGAAGTTATTGGATGCCACGATGGTAACCTAGGTTTAATATTCATTCCGAAAATTGTCAGAAAATGATAAGTTCACTCGGGCGGTTCTTGATATTTCTGTATTATTGAACATTTTGCTTTGCTGTCTAGAATTTTTACACCCTTGACTATCTTTGCATTTCAAAATATTATTTTTGTTAACTGTAGAATGGCAGGTGAACAGCGAGCTGGTGAAGGTAATCCAGGGTGCCGAGGTGACGTCACTGCATGGTCTGAGGTTGTCGCTAATCGTTCACAGCGGATGGTCAACTCTCCTCACCACTGTATGTTGCTTGAATTGCTTGTTCTGCATGAGATTATCAATGGTCCCTTTAGGTTTCAGAACACTCGTGAATCAAATTTGGTTATTTTCCATTAGAACAAAGCTGGCAACTTTTCGCGCGCTATAACTCGATAGACGCACGCCCGTGCTTCTATTAAATCGCGTGCTCGCGTTCAACCAATAAAAACTCTCAGAACGGTTTAGGAAAATTTTGTACGTTATCAGCTTACGTGTATTTTTTCTCATATATGCTGCCTAAAGTGGCAGACGCAATGTTCTAAAAGAAATGGTCCATACTATAGTGGTGCGTCTATCGAGTTATTGATGAACGTGGGAAGTTGGGAGGGCACTCGAGAAGCGTTAGAGTGGCACGAGGCGTGCATCCATAACTCGATTGACGCACGCCAAGCATGGACAATTTTTTAAGTATAGTGTGAGTTTACCTGCAAAAATCAATGTTCAGAACTTGTTAGGTTGTGTAAATCAGTCAAATGGAACCCCAAAAACTTGCCAGTTACTGAAGGATGCACCCGTTTTCGAAATGTTTTGCATTTGCTCCATAGAATTTTGAATTTCTTAAAAGAAATTGTCAGTTGATGCCTGAACTGACTTTTTTATGTTTGCACTCCAAGAACGGACTCAGTTGATTTTTTAAGTTTTATTTTAAAATTTTTATTATTTCAATACAAATTTTATGATCAGAAAATATATATTTCTTTGTTAGTAAATACGAAACACAAAACATAAATGCGCAATTAATACTTTTTGTATAAGCTTGTCATGAACATTGCATAGCCCTTGAAAGGCCGTGTTACACGAGTCAACTTGCAATGACGATTTTCCGCGCAACAATGTTGCGTGTTGCGTTGCAAGTTTTGAAACCATTTCAGAAACTCGCAACATGTTGCCGGGCTCCGTGTTTCGCAGAAAATCGTCCCGGTGACTTGTTACACGGGAACGATTTTCAACACAACATTGTTGCGCGAAAAATCGTCGTTGCAAGTCGAGTCGTGTCACACGGCCTTCATTGAGATACACAGTAACATTTCTTCTTTCTTACTAAACAGGACAGTTTCGCGACTGAGGTTTTGCAGACACTGGCTCCTCAACCGCCAACGGTCGTCACATTTTATTCACCTCGGAGTCAACTGACACTGAGTTACCTGCATACATTCCACCGTGCACACAAAACCTTCAGTGACGTTGGGATTAACGTTAGATTCGGACTTCTGGACATAAAGGAACATCCGCGAGGTATTAGCTTAGTTTTCTTCTGTTGTGAAGAGAAGGACGAAGGGTTTTAAATCGGACTTGTAATTGCAGTTAAACTTGTCTTGTAGTATTGACAGGATTTATGTCTTGTTTCTTAAAACTACGATGCAACTTCCAGTTTATTTTCTGACAAATTCTTTGACTGCGGAATCGTTATACCAAATAACAACGAAATATGAAAAAAGTTAAATAAATCAACGGACTTCTTAAAACAAAATGTTCAGTTTCTGTTAATTGAGGTAGCTTTGCTCAAATACAGTACCAGCTTAAAGGAATGTAGTAGTATTTTTAAGCAACGATTTTGAACAGTTTCTTCCTTGCCGATTTGTGGTGGTTGACTGTTTTTGCGTGATTTGTGTTGCGTCTCCATCTACCCTATGATACATGATGTGAACTGCAATCTTACTAGACTGCGAACAGTCTCTTCATTCTCCTCAGAATGGAGGAAAACAAATGAAAGCCAGTGAACGTTACAAGCGGCGACTGCGAGCGAGTCGGCGAGTAACGGAGGGGTTACCAGGATCGAGGGCGCAATGAACCGTGGAAGGCTGTCGCTCACCGGCTTATGTTTTCTCGAGCTATTTTGGATTTCTGAGGAAAATAAGAGACTTCTCGCAGTCAACAGTCGTATACATAAAGCAATCTTAGTAAAATGCAAACAAGAAAAATTTTAAAAGGTTTTTGATATTCGTCCGTTGCAGTCGAAAAACGCTTTTAAATACATACCCACTGAAAAAACGATGCATTTCATTTAGTGAATCTCATCAAAATATTCTAAGTTGGAACGAAATTGACCTTAGCGTTGGTATCACAAACAATTTTTCTTTTTTTCTTTTCAGTCGTTAGTCGTTACGTGAATTCAACAGATATTCGACAGCTGCCATTTACAGT
This sequence comes from Parazoanthus swiftii, assembly GCA_025403585.1. Taxonomy (NCBI): domain Eukaryota; kingdom Metazoa; phylum Cnidaria; class Anthozoa; order Zoantharia; family Parazoanthidae; genus Parazoanthus; species Parazoanthus swiftii. Next base: position 10,021 of record JAOBYE010063343.1, read on the forward strand.
TCTTTTCTGGCAATCCAAGATACCCGGTCAACACAGTGAGTCAAACACGAAGTCTTTGCTTTTTATTTTTAACTATAGCAACCACTGTTTAACCCTAGTTTTGCCAAACATTATTGCTTTGCTGAAGGGGGTTATCGCATGCTTTTTGGCATGCAGTTAGCACAGGATCCACTAACTAATTTTCTTGCAAACAGTGGTGAATTAATTAATTGCTATGGTAACAAATGTAAAAGTTCAAAATGGCGGATATCGACCGCCGTCTTGGATTTTTGGCTCTTAGCCTAATTTCCTATTTTAACAAGAGTCACCACATTGGTGAAGCTTTAAAACGTTTATGGGTCGTTTTCACGTGACGTCATCAAATTTCTAAAATTTAAACTACAAGATCTATTGAACTGCTCTTTCAATATTACTCAGATATAGGTATCCAAAATATTATAATGTAAAAATTTTGTGTAAATGTAATGTTTTGTTTTTTAGTTAGAGTAATTTGAATGTTTTAACAGCCTGACTCAGCATTTTTTAAAATATCATGAAAATCCATGTATTATGGCAAATTCAAAATTTTGCGACCTGATAAGTTTCAAAATTGACAACTGAAGTGTCAATCCACCCCATTTGTTATGAACAAACAGCTTTGTTTGACAAGCATATTTGCCACTTTGGCACATCGATATGGCGGCCGCGCTCTAATTACATTAAACAATTTAAATGTCATTTGGCCGATATCTCGGTTACAAAATACTATCCTGTTCAATCATTTTGATCACTTGTGTATCTTCACCTGCTCTGTAAAAACAGTTAAGTATCAGTTTCTTTTAAGGCACTTTTTTGTGTGAAAACGATCTATATACTTTAGAAACCTCCACATTTGGCTGCCGTGGCAGCATTTTTAATTTGAGATAATCCATAATTGAATAAAGAAAGAGTAGTTCTACTTTGTTTGTTTCGCTAATTAACGTTTCTTTATACTTGTGACGTTCTAGTGGGTCTGTAAAGCCGGTGTACAATTTGTCTGTTTCAGAGCTTGAGGTGAGACAAAAGCTGCTGGACAAAACCATTCCGACTCCTTTGACGCTGTATTTATTCATCCAGGCAACTTTGGATACTCTTACACCAAGTCTCTTCACGTCGGCATCAGCAGAGGACACTGGTTATAACCCACTGGGAGAACACGAACATAGCAAGGTGCAAAATAGTCTTGTGTCTGCGCTCCCGTTAGGGGATCGGTTGATAGATTTGGTAATTAAAACTGACAAATGATGGCGCATTGGTCGAGTGGTTAGCGTGCATACTGTATGTGACTCGTAATCCGAAGGTCGTAAGTTCAAACCCCGACCTGACCACTGTGTTGCGTCCTTGAACAGGGCACTTTAACACTAACAATAATAATAGTAATAATGGTATTAATAACAACAACAACAATATCATAATAATAACAATAATAGTAATAATAATAAATAAAATTATTTTATTAATGTTAACATTGTTATTATTATTATTATTATTATTATTATGATGATGATGATGATGATGATGACAGAATCTACTCTGACTAAGGGCTAACGCTGGAAACGTCAGCTTCACACCAAACCTTACATTGACAAAAAACACGCCAAATGAACCCTAGTTGATCAAAACCCTTATCGTCCAAATATTGAGTTGGGCAAATTAAAAAATAAAGACTTGAGCAGGGGGGGGGGGGTTGTTTGAAAGTTATTGACCCTAGTTTGAAGACTGTGCCAAATTTATAGGTACTTCAGTTTCTCCATGCGTTGTCGTGATAAATTCAAAGAATCTCGTAACCAAATAAATTCCCCCACAGATGATCTGTCATATCAGTGAAGTATTGATAAACCGATGTCCAGCAAACGAGTCTGTTTTCCAAGAGCCTTTCGTCCTAGACAAACAGTTTTATGGACCACAACTACCAAGTTCCTCTTGGAGATACAAGGTATTAGAAATTTAGAACGGGAATTTGTGTATATTAAAGTAAAAGAAGAAAATACAACGGCTCTTACAAGTCAGACATTCTCGGTTTCTATTTAAATTTATTCTAACATAACTGCATACGCAGTCAGGGTTTCCACGAGACTTCTCACAGCAAGAACATAATTTAGTAATTTGGGGTCATAGCCAAACTGCTGTAAGCGGCAAACATAGATTTTTGTATTGCTAACAGACTGCAAAACGATAGAAACTAGACAAACAGCTTAATGTCCCTATCATCACACCAGACGGTGTGGCATCTTCCTCTTCCTCTTCCTCTTCCTTTTCCTCTTCTTCTTTTTCTTCTTTTTCTTTTTTTTTTTCTTTTTCTTCTTCTTCTTCTTCCTCCTCCTCCTCTTGTTGTTGTTGTTCTTCTTCTTGTTCTTGTTCTTCTTGTTCTTCTTCTTTTTCTTCTTCTTCTTCTTCCTTCTTCTTCTTCTGTCACTCTTACTGCCTTTGTCTTTATCACTTTTACTGTCATCGTCTCCGCTACTGTCACTGTTACTACACTGTAGCACTGTCAATGTAGCTGTCGTTCTTACTGTCACTGTCTTTGTCACTCTCATTGTCTTTGTTACTGTTGTCACTGCTTGCCATTGTCAGTTTCACTGTCATTGTTATTGTTACACATTTCAATGCTATTTTTAATGTCAATGTCGTTACCATTGTCACTATTTATAACAGTCACTGTCTTTGTCATTCAAGTTGTAACTATCATCATCTTTGCCATTATTGAAGGTCCGAAGAAAAAAATCTACCGCCAGTACAAGAAAATCTACTATCCCATTCGTTACTGATGATATTTGGGCCTCAACGATTGAACGTTCAACGAGTCCCTCCAATCAACTTCCCATCAAGACCATGACCGAAGGTCCAAAAATGTTCTCGGTCGCAACGGTAAGCTGTCATCCGAACATTTCGTTACACTCGAGATCTCCGTGCAATGGAGCGATTTTTACGGTTGATCTCTGGAAGTTTCCATTGATAACTTTGAATGGATAACGAAGGAACAGATTGACTGTTTCTGGAACAACAATTGAATTGAAATGAAACAGCTTGTGCTTCAAAAGAACCAGTTTGATCATTAACTACTGATTTTTGCAAAAACGTGGCGGTTAAAGGATTAAGCGGAGATGAATCTTGCTAAAGGTTTTTGACATTAGGTCACTTCGACGACCTCTCTCGATATCACCCTTTATGTTCTTTACTGACGGTAATGAAACAAGAATGTAAAACCTTTCTCAATCCTTCGCGACCATCAACCTGTTTCCAAGAAATACTGTTACACAGTAACTCTGTTGACGTCACAAAATGTAAAACCATCTGTCTGTCGAGCTTTTACGTGCATCAACCTGTTTCCAAGGAATACTGTTATACAGTAATTCTTATGACGTCACAAGAATCAGAATCTTTTACTTCCTCGTGCTTTCGCTAGCATCAACCTGTTTCCAAGGAATACTGTAAGGCAGCAATTATACCTATCCATGGTTATCTCGAACTTTCAGTTTCTTGGACAATTGTTTTGCCGCTTGAGCTTTAGAAATTAAGAGGAAGCGGGAGCTTACTGTATTAGCTACCATGTTTTATTCCAACAGGTCGTTTTCATCCAGAAAGACTGCGGTTACTGCGAGATTGTGTTGCCTGAATTGGAACACATCTTAAAGTCAACCAAGTATGTTGGTAAGTAATAGCTCAAGTTTAAAATGCTTTTCTTGGCCAAGATGAGCAGCTGCAAAGTAAGTATCCAGGTCCTTTAGTCCTTTGCGTAACATGTAAATAGTTTAACCAAAACATCTATAAACGTGCGTTTCAAACAATGTCCTCGTTTTTTATGAGGTTTAAAGGTTGCTAAAGAGAGATGTTTCTGTATTGTTCTTAAATAATTTCGCAACCAAAAAATAACGGCTGTTTTCAATGTTTATATAGTTATATCGAGGATGCAATGCGTAAGCTTTCGTCATCTCCCATTGAACTCACTGCGCGCTTTTTGGCGTCTTAATCACCCTCAGGGTAGTTTGTTACAAATAAAGATATTAACCTAAAGTAAGTCTGCTTTTCGCTATTTGAAATAAGAGTGTACATTCTGAAAAATATTTTTTTAGAATGGGGACGAAAACATTAGAGTTGCACCGATAAATAAACGAACAAGACAGTCTTGTCAGAGTTATGCATACCGATGGGTTTATTGGGCTATTTTTAGTTCTGTAAGAAGTGTTTTACGAATATTTCTGAAAATAGGAAAGAAAGAACAGTTATTAGAGGAGCGAGAAACGTGCTCCAATTGAAAGTGATGTTGTTGGATTCCTGGTATGTGTAGCATCAGGAGGGAGGGTACGGAGATAACGTTAGTTGATTGTCTTATAAGTTGATGCCTTTTCCAGGTGCGTCGATGTACTTAATGAACTGCACTTCAGACCCAGTAACCTGCAAACGTCATGACGTCACTGGCTTCCCGACAATCATTGCTTTCCGTAGTTTCAGTTGGTCAGCGGCAAGGGGCTGTAGCTCTTCTCAAACCCAATCTGCTTACATCCGTTTAGATTACCACGGACCAATCATGGTGAGGACTGAGTAAGGACTTTGGATATGACTAATATCTTGGCATTTGGGCCCGGCATCCTTTGCACACCTCTTTATGTATGACGTAGAGATTGTCATTTGGAATCGTGTTCCCTCACAAGCTAGCGATAGTAATAAATGGTCAACCATGAATAAGAGACCTCATTGGTACTGCTGAAATCCAGCTCTTGTTTTAACAGTTTTTGAAATTTTGCAACATTAGCAATGTTCAACCAAATGTATTCAAACTTGGTAAACTTATTAAGTTTGATAAAAGTTACCTTTCCTGTGATAAGATGACCGAGTTCCTGATTATGTTAATTACGCAAACTCGGTGGCGATCCTTCCCTCATTTCAGTATTGCTTAATAGGCAAGTCGAGTTTCTGTTTTCTACCTGACGAACTATCGTCACGAAACCCCCCAATCTTTTGTTAAACCAGAACTCTCTTGCTTGTATTTTACAGCGTAATCTCATCTTGGCCTGGCTGTCAAACATCACCCAGCCAACAGTCAGCAAACGATATTTAACGTCGTACAAGTTGCCGGATGTTATGGTAAGATACTGGGTACCAAGAATGAAGTTCGTGGTTCAGGAGTATTATAGCTTGCATAAAAGTCCAGTGTGATAGAAACTTGAATGATACTAACAATCATCACCTCGGATTCACACGGTCATGGAAATTTACGAATGGAAAGTACGTTTTCCAGGTTTGAAAATTCAATTGAGTTTAGAAAAAAGATTTTAGGTCATGGAAAAGTTGCGAAATTTTAGGTTTTTTGATCTGTCTGATTCTTGGTACAAATTACAATAAAATCAAGCTGATAACTTGGTCTTCTTGTAAATTTTTGTGTAAAGCTACATTTCACCATGGGGGAGTGGCGCTATACAAGTATTGTAACACTACAGTGGAACCCCGGTATAACGAACCCGGATAAAACGAAGTCCTCGTTATAACGAAGTACACTCTGGTCCCGGCAAAATTATAGTAATTTGTATGGCACATAACCTGGATACAACGAGCCCCGATATGTCGAAAGCCCGTTTTCTCGAAACAAATGTTGGGTCCTGATGACATATTTTAACCCGATATAACAAAGTTTTCTCGACTTCAGGCGACCGAATGTAACTTTTATTTTTTAACATCTAATTTAGGAAAAGAAGCCTAACAAACGTTATAGTGATACGCTTTTGTTTTGTTAAAAAATTGTTTTGTTTCAGTCTTGATTTTTATACTGTGAACTGTTGAACAGTACTTTCAACCTCGGTTCTGGTTCTGCGTAGATCACACAATGAAATACAGCTGACGTACAAGATTAGCCTTTTCGCTGTCCTTTGCTACGACTTTTTTACAACCCTGATATAACGAATCTTTTGTGTATTATTTTGGTAACTTCGTTATATCGGGTTTCCGTTTATAACGAAACCCCGATATAACGAAGTAATTCTTGCGTTATTGCTGGATTGCACTCAATCCCCAGAAACTCAAAAGACAAAGGGCGTGGCGGCCATGTTGGTGGACACAACAAAAAAAAAGTAATTGCAACTCTATAGGTGGTATGCATGTGACGTCAAAGCCGCCATGTTGGTGTACAATAACAATAGAGTTGCAATTACTTTTTTTTGTTGTGCCCACCAACATGGCCGTCACGCCCTTTGTCTTTTGAGTCTCTGGGGATTGAGTGCAAACCAGCAATTGTTATTGTTCACCAACATGGCGGCTATGACGTCACGTGCAATCCAAGAATACCGGGGTTCCGCTGTAGTACTATTGTTGAAACAGCGAAGAAAGGGTTCTTTCTTAAACAATGATTCTGGTACAAAGGGTTAATACCGTCCTTTTTTCACATCTCGAATTTCCAAATCTAAAATTCCAAATTTTACGTCACATTGACAGCTCCAGTCTCGTTGCTTTTTGAATTTGAATTTCGCGCGGCAAGCAACAAGTACGAAATCAATGAAGTGGACAATCGGAGATGTTCACTCCACAAAGACTAAATGTCAGCTGAACGCGCAAATCCTCCGGAACCGCTCTTTTTATACCGGTATCTCGTATTTATTATTAGTATAGGAAGTCATGGATAAATCCCAGATTTTCGTTCTCAAGTTTTGGGTGAATCCAATCAGTGATCGTATTAGTTTTTTTGCCAAGTGACATATTGGATTTTTCTTGGAGGGTAACTTTTGAATTGTGTGGCCACGCTCCCTTTGTTAGGCAGAAATGTGCGCAATACTGAAGATTCCTAATCCAAAATTCAACAGGAAGAAGACGTTCGACTCGTGGCTACAGTGTACACCCGCTCCCTTGCCATTCGCTATCTTCCCGCCATTCTTCACGACAGGTGGTACCCATACACGTGTTTGAGCCACGCCTGCGAGCAGCTGTATGGTCATGTGCCCTGTTACGCCATTTATTCACGAGCCGTAGTGGATGATGGGAGCAAAGCTAATTCCAAGGATAAAGACCGAGAGCTGTTTGTTAGCACGGTAAGTTTCAAAGCCTGACTGGAATGGGAGAGGAGTTAGTCGTAAGTTATATAACGCTCGGTATTGTAGTTCCTGATTATTATCTCCTCTAAGAAAGCAACTATTAACTCTATACTAGCCTTAGAGCCAGATTTGTTTACACCTATATTTCAGTAGTTGATTAGTAGATATCCTTTACCTTTACAAGTTCAAATTGATTCATCATACGTGGACTTAGTAGCACATCGAGACACGCAAAATGCGCCTCAGGAACTGTTTATTATTATTATTATTATTATTATTATTGTTATTATTATTATTATTGTTATTATTATTATTATTATTATCCTTATTATTATCCTATTATCTTTATTAACATCACTGTAATGATGATGATGATAACTGTTGTCAAGTTTAAGTTAAGAAAAATAGAAAGCAGATCTATTGGGCCGACAACGAAGAAAATTTTTTTAACCTTAAGGGCGATAGTTCAGAGGCACGAACCGAATTTTTGGGTATATTTTGGACATTTCAAACCAACAACCAATATTTTAATGACTTTGAGAGCAACGTTTCAGCTCAGCTAATTGCGAAGAATCAGCAACTTTTTGGCAACTCTTAAGGAAAATTGTAAAATCTCGTGGTTAGGCCTGTCTACGATGTCTCTTTACGTTTGCTTACGTTTCTGTTGGTAAGACAAACATGGGTGTTCGTTAGATTTTCATCCCTTGGGTTTTCCTTCCCCTCTCCCTCCCTCCTTCTCCCTCTCCCTCCCCTCTCTCGTTTTGCCTCTCCCTCCCCTCCCCCTCTCCGTCTCTCTCTCGCTTTCCCACTTCCTCCCCTTCTACCCTCCCTCTCTCCCTCCTCCCTCCCCTTTCCTTCTCCCTCTTTCTCGCTTTCCCTCCTCCTCTCCCTCTCCCTCCCTCTCCCTCTCCCTCTCCCTTCCCCTCTCCCTCTCGACCATAACACTCAGTCTGGTGATGCTCAAGCCACGTCATCAGCTCAGCTTCGTGAATTGTTTTAAATATCAGTGGCCTCGCAATGATTGGTTTTGCTTTGTATTTAAAGCTGGAGCTGCAAAGAATCGACGGCGTGAAGGCCAAACTGTTTGAAGTGGGAACCAGCATGGAGTGGAGTATGAACGACCAGAGTGATACAAGGCTGCATCAGTTTCACGACTCACACAGGTACGTAGCCCTTTCACTGACCACTTTGCTTTGTGGTTTGATGTTTATTTAAATTAGTGACTAAAATTGACGATAACCTCCGGCAGAGCGCCCGTTTGTGCAGAGCTGTTGAGGGTTTCTGGGACCCCTTACAGATGAATGTAAAGAGTCCCACAGCTGGTTTAGGGGGTCATGTATATGGCTCAAGTTCGTTATTTCGCAGAACAAGGTATATTTTATAGCGGCCTTGGTCGCTCGAGAATCTGTTTGAGTGAGTCCCTTCTGGTTAGGCCATAGGAAATGGTTATGAGGGTCGCGTCAGTCTCTCTTTCATAAATTTTTTGCGTTTTTTTTTATCAACTTTCAACTTTCATTATTATTTTTTGATAAAAAGAAATTGCCAATATTCTCTTTTAAACTCTTGGATTTAATAAGCGTTAGATACAAGAGCAATACACGAGGCAGACTAAATCCATGCGGGCGGTGACGCGAACCAGATATTCAAGTTCCATCTGCCTTACCCACATACGTGCGTTAATGGAGCCCAGTCCGCAAGACAACTATTGGACTCCTTCAAAACCACTAAGTTATTAAAACGGTTAACTCTGGTGAACGTCACATGTGTTTCGTTTATTCTCCAGGTACAATCTGCCTCATGACTTTCACTGCGAAGACGATCACGCGCTGTGTACAGACACAATAGTGAAGTTTGTGCAGGACCATCGTCGCCTTCCCATCATGCATCTCACCACGGCTGCACTCCACACTAGGCGATCACAGTATGTTGACTGTAATATAGTGCATGGAGTCAAAAAAATTGGTATGGTTTTACTCAAAGTCTTCGTTAACGATATTTGGAATTTTTCAATGTTTCGCAGGTTTGATCGAGAAGCTGGGAGCGATATATTTAAAGGGGAACTTCCTGTTTTACTGGCCCTGGTCCGCAACGAGAATATGACCAAGGACAGTCCTTTTCGCAAGGTAGGCTATGCTCACCGGAAACAAACAGCAGTTTTTTTAAAAGGTGTCATTAGTATCGCAAAAAGCCCGTATTATCTGCAAACGCCCGAGCACTTCAGTAGTTACAACAGTGACAATAAAAGGTCACAGCTATTGCTGCATAATAGAAATTTGTTTCAAGTTTCTACATGGTTGCTTCAGTAGTTATTTTTAGCTTTTTCAGGTTCTGGATTTTTGTAAATATTAAACTTGAAAGTCCTGGAGATAATCCTGAAATTTTAATTGGCCATTACAGTACGAACCCTTTGTACTATCCTTTTTGATTTAGGAGCTCACTCAAGCTGCGTATGCGATGTATCGAGAGATGGTGTTTGTTACTCTTGATGTAGAGGAGTTTGCCTTCTGGGCCAGCAACTTTGTACCCAAGGATTATCATCGGAAATACGCTTACGGTAGGAAAACAGCTCTTATTTAGTACACATTTATTCTCCTCTCTGTTTTTCTCAGAAATGATTATTGAAATTTGGTTTCTTTCATAACAAATTGATATCCAAACCCGGTTTTATCTCCATGCTCGTTGTTATAGAACGTATGCATAATCGCCCCAGTGGGCATCCATGAACAAAAGCTTTGAGTCGAGGGTGTTAAGGCAGAAACACAGCAAATTAGTGAGAACTTGGAACTCGACCTCGACTTGAAGTTATTGTTTATGGTCACTGGGGCGTATTACGCATACGTTCTATGGGGGCGGGGAAGAAAACACGTGCTATTCCAGTAGCAACTTTGATTGGTGCTGGTGGAGGATGCATGAGAGCGGAGAGGGGGGTGGGGGGGGGGGAGTCAGTGAGAGGAGAAGTTTGGGTATGCGGTAGATTCATTATAAGTTTGATATTTGTTAATACTGCTTATATTTGAAAAAAGAAAGGTTTCTTATGAGCTCTCTCCAAAATGCCAAAGGATGGAAAACTTAGAAAAAGAGGAGTTTTCCTAAGTTATGGTTACTACCGACTTGTTGGTTGAGAACAGTTCATTCTTGAGCTAAAAAAGCCCTGACGCTTGGGTCCAACGACTAACAATTTACTTTGCATTCTGTTGACGTTAATGGTGATATCCACATATTTCTCACCATTCAAACTTGACAATTTATATAGAAAATGGAGATTTTTTGATTGATGTTATAGCAAGACAACAAAATATGTAGCATTTTTATAGGTTTGCGAAAACCCTTGAAAACGAGTAAGATCCTTAAAAAGTTATCGAATTTCCCAAGGTGTCCTCTAAGGGCTCTTGATTTTCGGCAAAGTCCCTTGAATTGTGTTGAGAAATCCTAAGTTTCTTTCAACCTCGTGATGCATTTTCGGTGCTGAATTAAGCTCAATTTGGAATGTGACGTCAGTTTTCTCTTTTTTTCAAAACGAGTCTGTCTTAAATATTCGTTGTTCCTTGGAAACTCCGTTTGAGAACTGTATGAATCGCGTTTAAATATAATGCTTTTCTAAAAAAAATCTCAACCAATGAATCACCCAATTTCCTTACCGACGTCCTAACAGCCGACAAGCTTCCTGGTCGGTAGTCAACTTCGTTCCTATTTTAAATTTCCAGTGGTACTACATAATGTTTACACACCTACATATAAAGATAAAGATCATTATCTTAGGCTGCAGCTGAAGTTTGAAACTGAGTTCCACAGGCCATAAAGATGGCAGTTGTGTCTCCAGTTTTCAATCTTCACTGAAGACAATAGGCCTTTTCACACTAGAATCTAAAGTAGGTCTAAAGTAGGTTGTTTCCTCCATCCTACTTTGGGACGTGATGTTTGCTTTACAAAAGCGTATTCACACTCGCAATTTAAGTGTGTTACTTATAAATTATTACTTGTCAATAAAATTACCATTCCGATTTCTCAGAGAACGGCAACATCAACGAGAACGTTACAAAACAATGAAATTAATTACAGAGCACAACAGTTTCACGTTGGACTGCATCCAGCTGGCCGTGTGGTGGCTATCCAACTTCATAAATTAATCAAAAATTGACAGGCTTTAATTGCTTACAAATCTGATCTGGAGGTGTGAAAGTAGGATCGTAAGACTGGTTCGATCAGTCTTTGAAGTAGGATGCGGCTCTTTTGATGATGCCTACTTTAAAGTATCATACTTTTGGCCTACTACATCTCCATTCACACACAAAGTAGGGTGAAAGTACGATGTGGGCCTACTTTGGACCTACTTACGATCCTAGTGTAAAAAGGCCAAATATTATTCAGGAACAGTTACTTTTAACCTTTTTTTTCAAATTTTCTTGTAATAGCATAGAAACACTGTTTTGGGCGCTAGAAAAACAGTTTAATCATTCAGTTTTACTTTATTTATTAATTTCTGGTTTTATGTATTTGTTAATAGATTTGCACGGAAGCGTTCTGCCTTCGCTGTACTACTATCCCCGTCTGTGTATCGTACAGTGGCACGATCACCAACATGCAGCTTTCTACCCGCCACTACAAGAGATAGAGCCGCTGACCAGGGAAAACCGGATTCAAAACCGGCTCAATTCTATCAACTCTCAACAAATCATAGCTTTTGTCAGGAATTTTCTTCGTGATCCTCATGCGATGCTCGTAAGAACAGAAATGTTTTAAAGTTATAATGAAGAAGACGGTTTGAATAGGTGTCGATGGCTCAACAAAATCAGGAAGAAATTATCAGGTTAAACCTTTGACGTCACCAAGTTCATCAACATTAATTTTCTCTTTACTATGACAGGATAAAACCGGTTTAGTAGTTTTGAGAATTTGGAGATGGATTGTTCACTCTCGCTCAATGAGAGAAATTCTTACAATAGTTTATCCGAAATCTATGGAAACTAGTATTGAGAAACTAGGAATTCGTCATTTTACACTGAGTCAAAGGTAAAAGGGTTAAAGAAACCGAAGATATTTATTCACCGATTTTGTCTGAAATCGTAAGGCTTGGACACTTGCAACCAGAAATGTTTTCTCCCAAAATAAGAAAACGATGTCGACTTTCTTTTTTTACTTATTTCAAGCTCACAAAAACTCCATTCAGACAGAGAATGATATTATAGTCAGCGGACAAAAATTCAACAATTTAAAAGAAAAAAAAATCGGTAAAATTAGTCATAATAACTGAAATCTGTACTACTAAAGCGCGTGACGAGACCCAATCAGAGTCTTTCTCTCGATAGAGGGGAGGGCCTGGGAACGAGATTGCGAGGATACAGGAATCGCTGCCAATTAGTGCATGCAGGAACAAATTATAGCAGCATAGCAATCGGCAAATTCTCCACCATGACTGATATTTGTTATTTATATTTATGTGCAGACTGTAACATCTGCGCATGCTTAGAAAATAGCGCAACCTGTACCAAGCGAAAATTTATTTAAGTATTTTAGTATTAAGTATTATCCCCTTTTGTTACAACAGACATTATTTAAACAGCTTCTGGGCATATACAAGTGGTGAATGTAAAGATATCCTCTAATTGACAGACTATGACCTTAATATACGAATACTTTACAATGGTGTACATAGTTTTTGGTCATATTTATACAATTTTTGTCATTAAGTTATTAAGTAAGACTATTTACATTGAGTAAAAACTGTTCATTTAACCATTGTTGCATGTTCGCAATATACAAGTATATAAAAGGTTGCTCTGGTTGAGAATTGTTAAAGTTGAAAGTTACTTAAAAATAGTTCGTTTAAAACCGTATTAAACGTTTTGGCTGAACCTTTACTGTTCCTCAGGGATAAAAGTGGAAAGAAAAATCTTTCGATAGCTCGCGCAAGAGACGGACTATAAAGAATAATTCGATCTCTTTTGTACCTTAAGGCCAAGTGCATATGCTTTCATGCAAGAAATTCGTCAACCGCAGTGACGTTCTTCTAGCTCCCGCGGGAAATTTTGCATTTGAAAGGCCTTGCGGTACAAAAGAGATTGAGTTAAGATCCAAATTAACTACAATACATAATTTTACCTTAACTTAGCTTTTACTAGCATACCATGTACTGCTGCAAACCTTATTGTCTTTACACTGTTCAATATTTTGATTGTATTTTAGCACCTATTGTCATTTTGAAATCTTTAATTGTAAATAGTATATATATAAGCTTTTTGAACCACAGTTATTTGCCAGCAATTTTAAATCTGACGAAGACAGTTAAACGTTAAACAGTTTGCCGCCGCTCTATATGTATATCAGGCTGGATTTTCCAAAAGGTATCTGCTGAAATGAGACAAAATAGGCCTCTTTTTCTCTTAAAATCGCCTAACTTCAAACGCCGTAAATTCGGTCTGCCTCCTGGGAATTTGATGCGCTTTTTGTCAAAAGACAGGGAATTTCAAGATCTTTCATTTGAGTCGCATGGGTTTTCTTCATCGATTTTACATTGCTCACAATTTTTAGTTGAAACGTTGTACTGTAGCGTAATTTGAAGAGCCTCTTCCAGTCAACCTCAGGTTTTGTTGAAAACACGCGACTTGCCCCTATCGTTTCCGGTCTAAATCGATTAGCAGACACAGGATATTAAGGATATTCGAAGATTTACGAGTTTTACAAGAGCTTAAAGGATGTCAGTTGGGGAGGTCGGGCCGTGATCCCTGTATAATCTTGTCGCAGTCAGTCACCTTTTGGAAAATCCAGCCAGATATACATTCATATAAATATACATAGTAAATAAGATACAGATATAGATATAAAATTTAATTTGTAGGTGAACTACTCGTTTAGGAGTGCATACAGATCATAAAACAAATTTTTTCGTAGTCCGACATGGTGTCGATCCACTCGTTGGTTAGTCTCCATATATATACTGACAGATCTGTAAGGCTTGCAGTGCTAAATAGACTTAATCATACGTACACACATACGTACTTGCACGCTATCCCGAGTTTCAAACTCTAACCGCGGTCCCGTTGGGGCGCTTGAGAGACGAGTCTGAACACTTTAGAGCATAATGCTGCGGTGTGACGTAGGCTCATGCATTAATTGATACCCTTCTCAACCAATCAGAAACTCACTAACAGGTTTTTTTCGACACCTCGGGCAAAATCACCGACACGTCTCTTGGCGTCGCTTCGAGGATGAAGAACTTTTATCCTCGAGTTTGATTGGTTAAGCAGCGTAAACAGTGACGTCACACCGGATCATTATGAAGCGGGGGGGG
>JAOBYE010063343.1:24355-36843 GCA_025403585.1 Parazoanthus swiftii
CGCCCCCCCCCCCCCCCCCGGGAAGGGCAGAAAACTAGCATACAGATGAAGTCACATGCTCATATATGTTTTGTAACATTTGTTGTTCATAAAATATCAAATATGGTTTTAACTGTCTACAGTCTTGTATCTTCTGTGCCACGACTCGTTCTAATGGTAGAATTCTCATCTGGAGAAACTGAGATATTGCAGCAGCTTCTGACTTTAATACCAGGACAAAAGCAGCACAAGATGTTATTGAAGGCCTCTCGGTAGTTTTTGTTGAAAACGTAATAAGCAATAGGGTTAAGAAATGGGTATGTTAAGGGCATTGTTTCGACTACCAGCGTTAAGAGGCACGACTGTCTTTCAGCGATGAAAAACAAACTTCTAATTATACTTGCATAGAGCGGGCTCCACGAGATGAAGAATATCAGCACAATAGTAATTAACATACAAGTTACCCTTCTGTTCTCCCCCGCTCTTTGCCTTAATACATCCGATCCCAGCTGCAAGTTCTTCGTTTGACGATGTAACGAAATAATTATTCCCAAATACGCCAGAGATATTACAATGAAAGGAACTACGAAGAAACAAACAAATGTGATCATCCACTGTGTTTTGAATACCGTAGCAGTGCTACTGGGTGGTGTCCAGTAAAACCAGCAGAACAATCGATTGTTAAACACAAAAACTTTCATTGCATACAGAAGGTGTCCACACGAGCCGGCGGCTAACAGCCATATTGCAGCTATAACAGCGGGGTATGACTTCTTGGACAGCAGAGGCGGTCGGACAGCGAACACAATACTATAAAATCGATCAATTGCTATCACTAACATGGTCAATGTCGATACATTACAAGTTGCAGTTTGAAGAAACATTGGTAACTTGCACAGAAAAAAGCCAATGATTCCCGTGTCCAGGTACCCATCTGCTATTTTGTCTTGCACTTCCAATACTAGCATTAAAATGTCAGAAACCGCCATGTTGACTATCAAAACATTTACCGGCGTCTTAGGTAGACGTTTTGAACAGAACGCAGCAACAATTAGTGAATTTCCAAACAAGGAAAAAACCAGGAGATTCCAAGTGACTACATTGGTAACTTCATATGTCAACGGTGATAATGAACAGAAGGGAGCCCCTCTTTGCGTGGACTGGTTCGAGTAATTGAAGTAAGAGATGTTCTCCATGGCACTTCAGTATCCTGAAATACCTGCTGTTTAAGAAGAAGAACTTTATTGCCATCTTTATTTGTTTCATTTTATAAAGATTAAATTTAAAAAATCAGGTCTAGTTAATTGTTACTCAAAATAACTAAAAAACTAATTGAGCTGAGTAACTATAACATTTTTTGTGTTTGCATTAATAACTAATAAGGTTTGCATCAAAAGCAAAGAGAAAAAACGAACAAACAAAACAAAAGTAATCAAAACACATATTGAAGAAAAAAGACAAGGGAAAAAATTACCATTTTGCATTTGGTAAGTCGATAGTTTTAAAGCTATGTAGAGGAGTGCCTTGAGATACTTTCCAACACAGCCTTTTTTGTCCGTCCCAATCAGGGTTATTAATTTCTAGAAGCTCAAAATCATAACAAGGTCAGTGTCAATTGACTGATTAATGTTGTTCGTTGGAACAACAGCAGGTTTAACACACAAGAAGAACCATATATTTGTACGTAGAATTCATAACAATAGAGAAATAATCACAACGAAAAAATAACAGAAGACTGTTAAGAAATTCTGCTAAATATTCCCGCAATAGTGCGTTCTTCTCTATTTCATCAAAATGAACAAATTTGCAGTTGGTAGTTATGGCTAGATTTTTTAGGAAAATGATATTTTTGAATGTCAGTCATTCCAAATACATTCAAATCCAAGCTATTTTTGAAAGGCAAGGTGTGCCCACCAACGCAACCACGTTTTCATTAGAATAGCCGAACAGTGTTTCTGCTCAAGTTCACAAACCCATTGCAGGGACTTTCGGCAAATCTGAAATAAGTTGAGTGATGCTATAATACACTAAATTATAGTAGCGAAAGTGTGGTTTTACTCTTTATTCTCGGCGAGAAACATATGATGTTTTGTTTCTACAAAAGTTATTGTTGTTTACTGCAAACATCAACTTCTAAACTTTGATTACTAACAAAAATAGTCACAAACCTTCAGAAGTAGCTCTCTGAGTCTACCAAGGTCTTCCAGCTGATAACCAAGGTTGTTAACGACAGAAAGTTTGTGAACAGTTACTTAATTATTTTTAACTTTTAAATTGGCTTTTGTTTTCCTTCATGAATGTGTAGTGCTGAGCTGGAAGTATTTTGCTCCGTCCATTGAAATACATGAAACGAAGTAGAATCGGTTGCATCTGAACGTTTTTCAAGGCAAGACTGACCTATATAAAGTGGAACTTAAGTATATCATCTTTTGCCTTATAAATATACCGGTTATTGTTTCCTTAATGAGAGCTGTATTCTAACAATATGCTATGAATTAGAAACCTTAAATTTAATTAAAAGCTTACCGCAAGGCTAATGTGGCAAGGTAAAGACTTTATATTACAACCCGCTTTCTATTCAAAGAACGACTAAACTTACATTTTTTTCTTATGTATATATTTTAACATGTTTGTTTGTCCAAAATACTTTGTCTTTAAGATGAGACTTTTCCTATTGTATTTGCCGACTACTTTTAGAGTATATAACTATTAAGAACCATCTCCGATAAGTTGCAAGCTTTTTTCTACTAGCTCTGGCGTTGTTCGTAAGTTCTCCTAGTCTTGGTGGATTGTAAATTAATAATTGGTATTCAATTAATAGGTCTACTGTACTGTTCTCAAATTACTCTGGATAGTTCGCCTAAAATAACATTTCTTCCCGATCAAATGGAGACAAAACCACGTGTGCTAGTTCCAAGTATTCATCTAATGATAATTTCAGTCGTAAAACAAAATCTAGCGATATTCATTAAAATCTTAACAAAATAAACGTATGTGTTATATTTCTAGCAACTTAGAACAATTTTGTGGTTTAAGAGCCTGAATTTATTTTTAATTTTGTTCTAGGCATCAAGAAAGTACGAGTCTGTGTGTTGTCATTAGTAGAACATGTTCCTTGTACAATAGTTGTATATAACAAAGGCATGCGGACACGTTATGTTGTTGTGTTTTTCCTTAGGTTTGACAACCAGACAGTAAACATCTGAAGGTGTGAATTTAAAAAACTAGTATTTAATCCTTTGACGGTTTTCTTTCTTAATGATATACAAACTTGCGACATTGGGCGCCGATGTCTGCTGACAGGTGTTTTGGGATAAAAATTGAAAACGCTGAAATCTAAGAACCAATTTTCCTACCTTTCAAAAAATTCTTGGAAATTGTTCTTGCGAAGAGCAACACATTTGATAAAAATCTGTGTTCTGAACTAAGTTTACCTGAAGCTATGAAATATACTTATGTATTTTCCGAGTGCAATTTTACGTACGTAGGTAACACAATGCTGTGAAACATTCAAAAATCAAAACACACCTTTTCAAATGCGGCATGATGCAGCGGTTATCGTCTTTCTCTGCGAATGTCTTGTTTCAATTAGTCAACGATTTCGTGGAGACGAAATCTAATTGCAACACTTCACACATTAATTTAATTTATCTGCTCGCTTTTAACGATCTCAAAGGTATATTATAACAATCCTTTGGTTTTTCAGGGAACCTTGAGTTTTTTAACGCGACATTATCAAATTTTAGGAGCAACAAAAATACCTCATATAAAAATTAGCTTACATTCTTCTAGTATATTACTAAAAACAAGAATCTTCCTCAGCTTTATATTTACCTTAAATAAAGGGTATATTCCAAAGACCAGATTTCCTTAAAAAATATTGTATTCAATCAAAGAGAAATAGAAAAAGTAGGGATCGGGCACTCCCAGTTTTCTTAATACACCTTTTATATTACAAGTCAAATGGCACATAAATTTTGTTTTACTGAAGAAAGTGAAATCCAGTAAATTTCGATGTCAATCAAAATTCCTGAAACTATTATTTTGATCTGAACATACCTTGGAAGGTGCTCGGGTCGTTTAAGGACTTTTGACTTCAGTGACGTCAGAGAAGACGCGCGAAGAGACCCTTAAGGAATCCTATGAGCGAGAGACAATGTAACCACTGCCGGCTTTTAGTTTTTACTTGTTGTCCTTATTAAGTAAATCCCAGTGTTAAAATTATACTCTTTTTGAAGAAATAAGACAACTCAGTGCAATGATTTTTTTTCTGTGAAAGAAATCTTTGTTTTTCTGCACCTACACAAATGGAATGATTCGAAATTTTATTAAAACGTCCTTGTTTTAGGTTCTTGGTAAGTAGTTGTTTTAAAAAGGATAGCGATAGGAAGCTAAAGTTAGTTTTTATTATACCACGTTTCGGTGTTTTCATGACGTCATTGTCAAGTGAAAACTAGGTAGCCTGTGAAGCTGGCGGTTTTAAAAGGGGTTACAATGTCAGAAACAAGCGACTCAACTGTCCCGGCGCCATCTTGGACACGAAAGCAAAGGATAAAGAGAAGAAGAAACTCTTCTTTCTTTCCCTCCCGCGCCCCAGTTTCTCTTTTGCTTTCGCGTCCAAGATGGCGCCGGGACGATGTTGAGTCGCTTGTCTCTGACATTTCGCCCCCTTTAAAAACCGTCAGCTTCGCAGGCTAAAAACTCGTGCCAAGTCTCTCACCTCCATGGAAACGGAATCGAGTCCTGGGCTTCGCATGTGGGCTGAGATTTGTCGATCTCCTTCTGACTCCGAGGGTTTTTCTCCGGGTTCTCCGGTTTCCTCTCTCCACAAATTTGACTTTCACGCCAAAATCTGTGCCGAGCACAGATTAGTATATATAATCGCATTTTAAAAGCTTTCCAAAATTGCCCGAGTCGCGAAATTAATCCTTAATTGCCCGAGGGCTCATTGCGATTACTTGTTTATTACATAAAAGGCAAAATTATCGAGGGAATCGCATTCACGCCCCTTGTTTTTCTACCAAGAAGCCCGTTTAATGCCGCAACAAATTAACCAATCAGGATCAAGTAATCATGCCGTCTTGATTACAAAAAGTGCCCTCGTGATTAAGAAAAAATGCCTTCTGTCTCAGCCAATCAGCATTCAGTAATTTTGCCCCATGTAAACGTATTAAACATGAGCCGCTGGCTTGGGAGAATTGGCAACAACTGGGCAATCACACCCGTCGCAACAACGTTAAACATGGTTTTGTTTAGTTTAGTTTAAGTATTGTAAACTTTGTATCATAAATCGTTTAAATTTGCATAGAGATAGCTTATAACAAAACGTATTGTTATGTAAAGAGTTGAGCCTTAACTGAGTCGTTTTGTATATTTAGAGAGGGTGATTTCCCTGTAATAAATAACATTTAAAAAATCAAACAGTCAAACGTATTGTTACACTTTTAAGATCTTAATTTGGTTTCTGATGTTATTTGGCAAAAAAAAAAATCGTTTCTGATGCTAGCAGAAGCACATAAGTCTTGTCAAATCGGCCGCTCATTGATCTTTAGAAGGAAGTGTAACATAATTCAATCGAACTTGTCAAACCTAGTTTTCACTTAACAATAGCATCATGAAGACACCGAAATGTCGAGTAATAAAAATCTATCGTTACCCTTTTTGTTTTGGTTTCATCGCGAAAATCGCAGGTCCGTCACACAGTGTGTATGAATGGCAATTTTCAAATTAACATTTTGGAAGCCGACTCTCTGTGTGACAGGAACAACTGAAATAACGAGAAACTTAGAACAGAAGATTCAAGAATCGTTAAATTACTTGCACTGACTTATAAAAACTAGAAATGATAGAAGGTCAAAAGTAGAACGTTTCAATAAAAGTACTGTTACCTTCCATAGCATTTTAGCATAAAAATTTAATATGTAAAAGTTTACCGACTCTTTTAAAGTTGTATCCACAGTATTTCTTCACTATCGTCATTAACAAACAATGAGCATTGATTAAAAAGTTATAACTTTTTAAATTTTAAAGAGGCACAAACTTTTGACCAAATAACGCTCCGATAAATTTGCATTAAGTTATTATGTTTTTCCGGAATAAACAAATAATTTAGTTGTGCCACAAACGACTTGAAATAGAATAAATATACATTTTTTAAAATTGAGTCGACTTTCTTTTTCATCAAGAGATTTGGCATAAAAAATTGTCATATTCTTTTATAGGAATTAGCCAATGCAATGACATTAGTTAACTTACATAAGCCGTTGTTTTAATGTTGTTAAATTAGATCGCTGTACTATACTATATGTCTCAAACTTCCTAACCGCCCCTTTCCTCCCCTTAGCGTAAAATTTCTAACTGCCCCTATTACAAAACGGTAAAATGAAGTCCTCCACAGGGAGTATGCGGAAAAAGGTAATGTCACGGTGATATAATTTGTCTTTTCAATCCGCATGTGAACATGTTCGACACGGGAATTGGGTTGAAAGATATTTTGCAGTTATTCTGAACTGTGATGCAAGGAATGGAAACAGGAACCGTAATAAAAAGACAGATAAAAAAAATAGAATCTGGTTTCAGATAGAGATAATGTTCAGAAGGTGATTCAAATGTGGTTTCGGCTTCAACACACGCGTAAAACTGAGAAATATTTTTTTAATCCCTCGTGGGAGCAGACAGACCAGAGACACAGTGCCAACAGCTGCAAGAAGCACCTGTGTTTATTTGACATTGAGTCTTCTGAGGTTTGCCTTTCCAGAAAAGAAAAAGTTCGGCCTGGTTTTGTGGCTCAGCTAAAGCGATCGGAAAAGGTTTTAGCCTACGACTGCGACCGAACCCAATTGCGTAAAAACTATTATAAATATAATAAGGCTCGCATAACAAACTTTTTGATAACACATTACGTCAGCTTTACTCAAGTTTCAAAACAGGTTACGATGGTTGCTTAGACCCACAAAACTCAATATTTTAACCAGTTGTTTATGTGTGCAAATAACATTCCTAGGCTGAAATAACTTCAAATTGGCAAATTAAGAACAAGACTTCGTATTGTTTCCTATTGAGAAAACCCATATTTTGGGTGTAAGCTCAAATATTGCCCATCAAAGAAGACAGTGGCTTGTTTCTCTTTTCTTTTAATATGGTGATGCCTGTCTTGTCTCAACTTCAAAACATTACATTTTTACTTTCAAATGTTTATTTGTAGAGCTCCAATTTGAAAATACGTTGTTTCTAGATAGGCGTATATGAGATTGAATATTTTAAAATCCGAGAGTGCTCTGCGAATTTAATAGAAACTCTTTTTGATCATATTTTGTGGCTGCACAGTGCTATCGCGTTTTAAAGAAATTGCATTTTATAAAATTGTTCTTGTTTTTATCGTTTTCTCCTAACCACAGCCTACCTTCACTGAAGCGACGATAGTCTTCTGGCAAAGCATCTGCAGCCAGCTAAAATTTGCTCGGTATCGATATATCTGTGAATAAAATATGTGTTAACAACGACTTTTCGGCTCCCGATTATTTGAAAAGCAATTCATTTCCAAGGGAACCGAGTGATATGAACCCTGGCAGCTATTTATCATTTTTCAAACAAGTCTGATTTTTTTTTCTGGACGGCTTGAACGACTAGTAGATATACAAAATGTGTGGTTTAATTTTAAAAAGAGTATGTTTTTGGCAGTGCGGTTGGTCTAAGGTTTGTTAGCAGACTTATTTTACGATCGTAAATACTTCGTCAGAGCAAAATTTGCATGTATACAATTACAAGTTTATTTCAATAAGAAAAACTTAATTGGAAGAAAGAGGCTCAAAAAGCCCAGACATTACGAACAAATTAAGAAAGTCACATGTGCTTTCAGTACAATAAAAAGTCGATCTGTATATTTTTCAAATTAAGTACTGTCATCTTCGGACAGACAGTCGCCATTGCACACCCATCGAGCAACATAAATGTTCATTGTAGATCCATGTTGTTGACAGGGCTGTACGTATCGGTCATGCTATAAACCACATTTGATTTTGGATCTGTTTGAGGGAGTGATTGTTTCGTATGAGGTAGAATCTGCCCCAAGATTAAATTAAAACATATCTGGTTCATTTTTTTAAGGGATACATATGCAAAGGCAAAACAATGTTAATACATCAAAAATCGAATAAATATCGGTATAAGACCACTGAAACAAACCGATGGGACCGGATCCATGGCGTACCTGGATCAGACGCATACGGTACAGGACATGTCAGAAAAACGCCAACCAAGTTCACAAATTTGCAAAAACAAGAAAAGTGATACAAAAGCTAAGGGTTTTATCACACCAGGTTTGCTTATCTTGCTTTTCTTCGTCCCGACTGCGAAAGGTCAGTCACATAATTTTATGATCGAAAAAGGTTACACATTTCATACTTTTGCTCCAAAAACTGGATTTCAAGACGCCATCTTGGAAATTTGGCCAGATTTTCTCCTACCACCTCGAACACATGCGCAGTTGTTATTCAGACATGTCACGGTACAGTAATACGGTACAGTGTACGATCCTGAGGTCGGGAGCTAAGACAGTCCCGGACAGGACAAAATATATCTGAGCATAAATTATTAAAACTTTTTTTGCTCAATATGGCAGTTTTAGAAAATCGAACCTTCTCCTGGAGCAAAACTATAAAATTTATATACTAAAAACCGTAAAAACTGCTTTAGTTTTATGGCCGCGAAGACATCTAGACGAAGATAGTTCAAACTCGTAAATTTTTAAATCTAGTTTATTTATTCTTTACACACTTACTGGTGATATCTCAATACAGATACACCTAAAATACATTCGCATATGCAAACTCATGCTACATACATAAAGAGATCATCCAATTTTTCATCAGTTTCACACTACTGCTAAGGCAAGCATAAAAACGTAGGTTGCAGGTTTGTGAGGGAAGGAACCAAGGGCCTTGCACTCTTTTAAGATAGTTAAAAATGATGGTGATTTCAAATAAGGCTTAAACAAAACTTACTATGCACTTATCCCCAGAACACGTTTACTAATAAAAGCGATCGGATGGATCGTGCGGAGTTGAAGCGAGAAAATAATGTTTAACGTGCTGAGGAAGATAAAGTACTTGTTGTTGTTATTACCGACCTCATCGTACTGCAGCTGAGCGGCAAAATCATCATTTTGCACTAAGTTAGTTTGTACGTTTTGAGAAGAAAGGAGAGGGTTTGTGAAAAACCTGTGTTTGAAACACTTGTGTAAATAATAAAAGAATGGATGACTGCTATTTGTATACATTACGTTGATATGGCATCCTATTGAGTGGAGTTGAAAAAGTATCCCCGTTTCATCGGATCATTCTACAAAGGGTTCATCGCTTGCACTGCCAATTTCCGTTTATGTACATATATGTTACATTTTTACCTGTAGGTATGTACTTTTAAGGTGGTTCAGAACTTTTTTTATTACGACTGCACTTTATGAGAAGCTTGCTTGTTTGTAGGACAAGATATCTACTATTTTCAGCGTACCATCCCTTGTACTTCCACTGGCTTTTTGACAAAGCCTCAAATACACTGCATTTTACACAATAATTAATCGTTGAACCTCCTTTTGTAATGCATCAAAATTATTTGAACACCAAGGAGCACACTTAGGAGAATATCTGGAAAACTTTATCAAAACATTTTTGCGCCACCTAAATATTCTAAAGTGTTACCTTGATATTCAAAACAATTTATCGATTGGTTTTTCAGCAAAATGCAGTTGAATACTAAACATAGCTTGTATTTAATTTTTTATAATTGTTTATTTAACAAAGATTACAATGAGAGTACAAGGATTGATAAGCTGAAACAAAATGAAACACAGGTGGGAGCCACCTTAAGTATAAGTGTAACCACTAGCGCTATTACGTGCTGTTTCAGCGTGAAAGTCTGAGTTAATTAATGTAAGAGTGTATGTTAAATAACATATCAACTCTTGACAATTTTATCCATCTGATACGTTTCTAAATTTCTTTCTTTACTATATCGGCGTTGATGAAGTGAAACTCTTCGCGTTTTGATCTATTTACATATAAACATAAGCACGTGTACATGCGCATGCTCAATCATTAGTTGTACGATACATGTCCGTACGAGCACGGATGCGCACACGTCATTTTTCCTCATTTCATTTGTACACTGCAACTTAACTTCTAAGAGTAAATGAAGAGAGCATATGTAACAATCAGCTCACGTAACTGCTTAATTAAGGAACGATGCAATTGAATAACCAGACAAAAAAATAAAAAAATCCAAAAACTCTGCACAAAATCTGACCACGAGGAAACAAATTTAAGCAATTCTTTTGTACCTCGGAGGTAATGAAAACTTTTAACGACTACGTCTGTAGTGACAAAATGGTGCACATAATTGATATACATGTAAACGATGATATATACATACAATACCTAGTTACAGGTACTTAGATATATATTAGTACATTTAATGTTATACACCTTACATTTTTTTGAAGTAAGGAGAATCAATATAGTGGTGAGATGTAATTTCTAATTTCGACAAGATATATATAGCCCATTAGCGGCTGCGTCCGGTTGGTTTTGTTACAAAATTCTCCATCTTGGTAAATTGGGACTTCGGGCAATTGAATCTCTCTAATTTTGGAAATATCGCAAAGGAAGTCAACTGAGGACCAACCAGGATTTGTTTTGTCGAAACGGCTTCTTTGATAAGTATCAAGGAATCCACTCTCTTAACGCCCCTGTATTTGCCCTTTGCACGACCTTGGTCACGTGATGAGCCTAGCCATTGCAAAACCCCAAATGTCAATTTAATGCTGCAAATTGTGTTTCTTTTCGTCCTCTTTTACAAGAGAAGAGGACAACGTGAAACCAAAAATATTGCAATACCGTCGGGATGCTACTTGTCATGCATGGCGACCCTGGTCACGTCTCCAAAGTTTCGCAAAGAGCCTATTAATTATTTTTTAATCGATGGGAAGAGTAAGTCACTGTTTACTGCGTTTTTACAAATCGGTGTTTTCCGTGCGGTGACTCCTTCTACTACCAGACGTCTCCTCCGGAGCAACCGAGGCCTTGCAGCTGCGATTGCAATTAAAGCACAAACAGAAGTAACTTAGCAGGCCATTAAATGCCTTTCGGTAGTTTTTGTTGAATATATAATAAACAAAAGGATTGAAAAAGGAATACGCTAAGTTCAGTTGGATAGCTATCAGTGGTAAGAGACACGGCTGCCTTTCATTGGGATAAAACAAAACCATAAAAATGCTGGCATAGAGAGGACTCCATGAAACAAAGAAGATCATAACTATAATGATCAACATACAGGTTACCTGTCTGTTTTCTCTTGTTCTTTGTCTTAAAGCATCAGATCCAAGCTGAATGTTGCTCTTCATTCGACGATTTAGTGAAACGATGATGCTTGAATAAGTTATGGTCATTACAACTAAGGGAATCACAAAAAAACATACGAATAAAGCCATCCATTGCGTTTTGTATGCCAAAGCAGTGTTCGTTGGCGTTGTCCAACGAAATACGCATAAAAATTGGTTATTACCAATTCCAATAACCTTTATTGCATACAATAAATGACCGCAAGAGCCGCTGGCAAGTAACCATATTGTAGTTATGACTCCACAGCAAGACTTGCTCGACAATAAAGGTGGTCTGGCAGCGTACACAATACTGTGAAATCTATCAACTGCTATTACTAGCATGCTCAATATCGATACATTAAATGTTGCAGTTAGAAAAAACGGCGGTAGCTTGCATATGACAATTCCGAGGACTCCTCCATCCATATATTCATCTACTAATCGCCCTTGTGCGACAAATACTAGCATTATAATGTCCGAAACTGCCATATTGACAACCAAGAAGTTAACTGGAGTCCTTGGCAAGCGTTTTGTGGAGAATGCAGTCACAATTAAAGAATTGCCAACCAAAGAAACTGCACAGATGACCAAAGATGCAATCCAGGTAATTTCAAATGTTGACGGCGAAATTTCACAGTGGGAAACTGGCATATGGAAGGAATGGTTTGTGTAGTTCTGGAAATATATGAATGACATGTTCTTCATAACTCGTGCCAATATCTGCAAGGGAAAACAACTTTTTGAAGTATGATCAGTATAATCGCATTATGGAAAGGAGATTGCGCAACTTGTATAGAACACAGTTTACATGTGTTTGAGGTAAGAGTGTGAAAGGGAAGGATTGAGGGAATACGTTAAATTCATTACTATAAAATTCCGTGAAAAAGAACCTAAGCTAGTCTAAGTACGATCAAATATACATAGTATCCAAGGAAAATGTTGTATGTTAGGTACTTATGAAAAGAGTGATTAATGTTTTTGGGGAGAACAAAAGCGAAAGATTTTGTAGCACTGTTCTAGTTATGCAAGAGTTACAATGTTTCATTTAATTATAGATACAGTAAATCCCCGCGAGTAAGAACCTAAATTTTAAGAACCTGTTAGGCTAAAATCTACCAGTTATGCCCCCTCT
>JAOBYE010063344.1:0-21256 GCA_025403585.1 Parazoanthus swiftii
AAGCTAAAAATCCTATGTTTCCGAGGACGGCTCTAAGTTTGAAGAAGAAGACTGTTAACTCTTTTAAATTTACGTTTCACATATTTTGAAGAAGAGAAATGCGCTGCTCACGAAAATGGGCTGGATAGGTCCGTCACGTGCAACAAATGTGCCCCCTCTCTTCACTGACTGATTGGATCATAGGAATTACATCAGACTGGTCTGGACTCGACCCGACTCGAGAAAATTTGGACTCAACCCAGAAAACATGGACTCGAGCCAAAGTGACATCATGGATTCAGAAAATTCTAACAGAGCGGACCTTTAAATATTCTTCCAAAGTTACTCGCACTAGCCTTAAGCGAAATAAAGCGTATTCAGGAAATTTTAAGCAACATACTGAAAAGATCGTAAGCTCAAACCGCATACAGCTTGATGTATGACAAGTAAGCGTTGCATGGAAATTTGTATAAATTTATACTCCAAGCCTGAGCCCATGTTTTCTGGATCAAAATGTAACTTTGGCTGGAGTCCACGTTTTCTAGGTCGATTCCATCACTCCATGTTTTCTCGAGTCCAGTCCAGTTCAATTTTTGTGCATGCCGCTCCTCACACTCCGACAGTTCGTTACGTAATAGTCCAGTCCAAGGGTTCATCGCTGTACAGGTTGAAGATGAGTTAGCTATTTGTCCATTTCTGCTTGTCAGCTATGGAGATTTCTAAGATCGCCAATAATCTCTTGAGATGTGTGGTTACAGACGAGGTAAAGGTTTTAACAGAATTATGATTTGAGCATGTGTTTGTAAAGGATTTTCTATTGTCACTTGCCTCGTGCTTTTTATAAACAGCACACCATGCAACGTTCAAAGATGGCGCCTCGAACGTATCACTATCAGTCAGTGTCTTGCAAGCCATTGTCTTTATATTTTTAAAAATAGAAATCGTTTGTATAAAATGGAACGTTTACTTGTGAGGTTTGCTAATGTAAACAGTTGCAAGTTGCGTTTCTCGTAACAGAAACCTTTTATGTCTTTAAATATCCATTTTAATGGCCTTGTGAATGACCAACCCTGTTTGCTATTGTTCTGATAGAAGTCGAGCCGTATTTCAGATCTGCTAGAAAGCACTAGCAATTAAATTACCAGGATGTATAGTTACAGTAAATGCTTACAAATATTTTTACTTATCAGAACAGTAACTAGCCCGGTTTTTAATAATAATTTAATAATTATTGTCGTACAGGTCCCAAGTCCAACTGCCCAGTAGGCAGTACATGCAATAAGTCCGCCAACAGTCCAGATAGACCACTTTTCGTACCTTTATTTATGTCATTTAATTTTCTTCACCGCTGATTCCCCAGTATCTAGATTCAATTACATAGGCCCTACCCTACAGATGCTTACTCATAAATAAGGAAAAAGAGTTTCCAAACAGCTAGTTTTGTGTCCAAAAGATTTCATAATATTGTTATAAATTAAATCATTTATCAGATGGTGGAGGTGAAGAGTCTGTGGTCCAAACAGACAGCAGTGGTTGTTTTTCTGCGGAGGTTTGGATGACAGTTGTGCAGGCTGTGGTCGACTGAGCTGAGCTCAATCAAACCACAGCTTGATGCACATAACGTCAGACTTGCAGGCATAGGTTTGGAGGAACTGGGCCTAAAGGAATTTCAGGAAGGAAAATTCTTTAATGGCGGTGAGTATTCAGTTGTCAAAATCAAATGAACAGCCAAAAGAAAAGGTTGTCCTTCATTTTTTAAAACAGTAGGGGTTTTTCAGCAATTGCTGATACATGATTTTTTTATGTGCAAGTCAAATTTGAACATGAACACTCTTCCTCTAAGAAAACCTAAAATTTGAAAAAGATATGATCAAATTCCCTGTCCATGCAAGAGGCATTAATTACTTTGATCAAATGCCCTGCTGTCATTGGCTACTTTAATGCTAAAAATGGAGGCCTCGCCCTCTTTTCAACACTATACAATCAAACCAGCTTGTAAATGCACAAATATGTGACTCCGAAAGCTCACCTCTACCTGTTTTTATTCAGAAAACATATACCCTAAAGTCAGGTTTTTGTATATATGATAATGTATTTACAAAAATAAAGTCAGCTTCAGTTTGGCAGTGTTTAGTTATAGTAATTACGAGATTAATTGTTTCCAAGCCAAAACTGTTGAAAACAATGCTTTTGTCTCAGCCGTGAGTTTTTTAAATTTAATCTGTGTTATTGTGTGTGAGTTTCATACGTTCAGTGTCAAATGCCTGGCAGTTGATGTGTGATTAGTTATCAAATCCCAGCAATCTGGAATTTGGCCAAGGTCCAATGTTTTTGTTTTTGATTTTCAAGAGTACATGCCCTATTCATTATATGACCATGTGCATCTGCAGAACTCTACAGCATAATTAACAAATAAGGCAGCTTTATCAAGGCTCCGTGAAGTAGTGAACCATGCAAGAAGTAATGAGAGAGAAAAAATAGTATAGGAGAAACTTGAATTGGCTGGAGGTGAAATACAGCCTGTGTTTCTCCTCATTTTTTGAGTGTTCTAATCATTCACTAATCCCAGCCCTATTATTGTTATAATTATTACTTTAATTCATTTGTTATCATTAATATAATTATAATTGTTGTTATTGTTGTTGTTATTAAAGAGTTATTCATTGATGCTAAGCAACAATGCTACAAGGACTTAGACTTCAAAAGGTTGGTGATGAAGTGTAGTTGCTTAGACTGGTTAAGGCTGATTAATGTAAGTTTTACAGTCACATAGTTCATTCTTGGTCGATTTTGTGCCAAAGAAAGGGGGCAGGACAAAATCAACATGATCCCCAGAAACCGTGATCATTGGTAGATCTTTTTTTATTGGCATATAAGCTTGACTCAAATTACCCTTAGGGGGGGGGGGGAGGTAGCTGTGCACCAAATAGTGGGCCATCTAGTGGCTTTGACCAAAAGGGGTCCCTTTTTCATGCTGAAAGTATACAAAAGGTTAGAAGGGATCGCTTGCTCAACGTATAGGAGGGTTGGGAAAATGCATTTTTGGTATTTCAAAGAGTCGCGAGTTACAAATAACTGATTGGAAACAAACTGATGTGCTATTGTACCACCAGGTATTATTTATTACCGATAAGTGCTTATTTTCAGAGGATTGCACAAATCCAATACAAATGATAAGAAGGCTAAGAAAAATTGCTTTTATTTTGCCTTTACCTGGTGTACCCAAAAAATAATAAACAGTCCTGTAAAGCACTTGATTAGATATGCATTATGCTATAAAAGTAATAGAGCAGTTTTCCTTTGACCTTGAAATAAAACACTCAAGCAAAACATGAACAGAGCTCAAATATATGACATTTATTGGCAGTGTGAACAGAATGTGAGCAGGAGCACACATGAACATGGGGAGCTTTTGATTGGCTTGACGAACTGAATGTGTGCAAGCATGAAGAATTGTGCCATCATTTCTGTTATGCTCATGCTCATAGTTTTTATTTCATTGGACAAATGAACGGCAAGATAGAAATCCATGACTCACAGTACCTTTTCTGTCATTGGTTGATGAAACAAAAAGCAAACAATTTGCAATTGTATTTTTCAAGGTCAAACAAAGTTTTACAGCATAGGAGCATATGCATGTTTACAATGTAAATTGTAAATTACAGTGCCTGTATAGCATTCTTATATATATTATCTCAAAGTGATTTACAATATCCGGGTGCAAATGGCTGCCAATTACAGTCACAACCCAAGGATTACCCTTAGTTTAACTCTTTTCAAGAAGTATGTAGGTTAAAAAATTATTACGTCCCCTAGTGGAACATCGAGAGCCGACTAGACCAACAGTGTAACATTCCTGTACACATGCAGACAAAGAGCCTAAAGAAGGTCACCCAAAGTTTGATTTTCAACTGGGTTGGGGGTCAGAAATCTTGCCAACTGTGCTAACCTTGTACACACAAGGGCTCATATTCCCTCAGATCTAGGAACAGTAAAAATTAATTAACATGTGGATTTGAAATGAGGCTGCGGTGGTGCAGCTTATTCAGACATTAGATGTTACCCTGCATAGATATTATGTACTCACTTTGGCTGTGACCATTTACCGTATTTACTCGATTGAGCCCTGCGGGGCTTATTTAATTTTCGTACTTTTTGGCACTGGGCCTATTCGGGGGCAAGGCTTATTTGAGGCACAAGCTTTTGCGCTCCAAATGAGGTGGCAAGTTCTCTCCTGTAGTGACAGAGCTGTAGAAAAAGAGGCTGAAATATACACATCTTGATCTAAAAAATGTTGTAAAACATTGCAATAAATTCCCAGTGTTAATATAATGCTTGACACTGTGTTCTTTTGCTTTTTCTCTTTAAACCATCTTCAGTGTTTCGAATAAGCCCCACATTGGCCACTTATTTAGTTTTTGGTCTTACTAGTGCAGGGCCTATTTTGAGGGCGGGGCTTAATCAAGTAAATACGGTACTGGTGGTTATAGACCACTTTCATAATGCGCCCCAGTGGCCATGAACAAAATCCTTGAATCGAGGCCAGAAAGGCCAAAATACAGTAAAGTAAATGTGTGAGAACTTGGAACTTGACCTCGTCTTGAAAATATTGTTTATGGTCACTGGTGCAAATTATGAAAGTAGTGTATAATTACACAATCTTGTGTTAATATTAATTATTTTTCAGTTTTTTGTGCATGCGCAGTGGATTCCTTTGTTTTAGAGACCAATCAATAATCATGTGTTCCTCAAATGCAGGTACGGTGTGTTAACTGTGTTGGGAGGACTTGCGGCAAAAGAAACGAGAAACAGCATAGCAAGGGTGAGCTGGAGCATTTCCTGCTTTACAGGCCTTGAGAAGTATAACTACACTGAATAGACCAATTTCAGTATACTAAAATTCAGCCCGAAACAAGAGACATCAACACGAGGCTCTGGGGGAAAAAACATAGAGTTTGTATAGATTATTCCCCAGAGCCTCATGTTGATATCTTTTGTTTCAGGCTATATTATTAAGTATATTGAAATTGATCTGTTTATGAAATTAAACATCAACTTAGCTTTTTTGGTCACAAAAAGTTTGAAAAAACGTCATGGCACTGAGATAAAAATGTGCATTGTCCATATGCTCTAGGCCAGGGATTGGTTCAGGGAAGGGGCCACTACCCCTTCCACCCCCATCCCAATCCTTATATTGGCAATTTTAAAAACATATAAAAAAAATAGTGAAAAAAAAATTTTTTTGGAGCATGGATTCTTTTTTCAGACCCCCTTCTCTCCCCCTCCCTTTCCAGAGTTTTTGGTTCAAACCCTTCCTATCGTTAAGTTCCAGATTCAGCCGTCTAGGTTGTGTAGCCAAACTTAATTGTTAACCCTTCCCTCACATCCAGTAGTCCATGAAGACATAGTTCCTTATTCAGTGAGCTTCTATTGTCACCTATTGCTTAAACAGCTACAAAGAAATTGCTTTGTTTCTTAATGGTTAGTTTGTATGCAATGTTTGGGTTTATTGTTACAAGGGTCACAGAGTGGGAGGGGATGAGGGGCCTTTCCCCCCCCCCAAAAAAAAAAAAAATTTTTCGGGATACACCCTTTTTCTAATGCTAAGCCTATTCCTTTGTTGGGGCTAAAAGTCATTACTCGTCAAATTTGAGCCCATTACATGTAACTCAACAGAAATATCTCTTTTAGCCCCAATGAGGGAATGAATGTGGTAAAAATTTGCCCAAGATAAAATAATGGTGTATTATCAAGAGCTGCTGAGAAAGTTTTTGTCCCTTCCCCTTCCACCAGGCTGCACTGCACCTGTGACATTCACTGATTATCCAGTTATATTGTTCCTTTTTAAGCAACTGTGATGACTCCCAAGTTTCTAGATTTTCACTCCTATACATGGGTTGAGAGAATTTGGAGAATGATACTGAAACTATTAGGAGAAGATAGATGTTGATCAAATTTAACCGCAAAAATGAATGCATGCTATCACCAGGCAAATTCACAGAACATCAAAGGAAACTTAAAAGGGGATGGAATGCAGACTGGAGGGATGCTGATTGTCACTGCCGGAGGCGAGAAGGTCTTATTGAGTTTCAAGCAAACCTCTCCTGGACATCATGTAGCCAATGAAGATATTCTAGAGGTGCTCGGCATCAGTGATGGAGACAAGAAGGGCAGTGAAGAGGGTGCAGCAGCTGCTGATGAAGAAGCAAAGTAACTTGACCTTTAAAGGTGATTTTGAGTGTTCAATGGGGTGCCGCCTCAATGACGTCACTAAAATGCCCACAAAGCATACTGGGATTGAGAAGCGGAAAAACACGCTGCTCTGTATGAGCCAGACAGGCGAACAGTTCACAATTATTACGAGTTTTTTTCTAGCTCCCACTGTTTTCGTGTTTAGTTCTTTCAGTCATTTCTGAAATCGTTCAAAAACCTGTTAGACGTTAAACATTAGAAAATACTATGCAATAACGTCAGACGTTAGTCATTAGGAAACCCTGTGATACAAGAACAGGCGTTAAACATTAGGAAATACTACACAACAATGTTGGGTGTAATAGCGAAGGTACGACCCAAAACTTTATGCAACTGACCCCTAGGTCGTCTGTGTTTAATCGCAAACTGCTATCTGCCGGATCTAGGTTTTTGGCGCGAGCATGTTCATTCATTTCTCGTGCCATGACCAGTGATATCCCTTTATGTCCCTGCACCCATAATGTTCAGAGCTGACTCAACTAGTACTGCCCCCGTTCCCCTACCCCCTCTGTAGACCAGCCCCCAACTGTCTGCCTTTTCGTCTGGTTTGCTATATTCTTGTAGTAAAGTGGGACTCGCTTATTTTCAGGTGTTTGTTAAACAAGGACGCTGAAGATTCTGATTGGATGACGTCGGTGTGCACAAACCGAGACACTGGAAAACACGCTGGCTGATGAGCACGTCAGGATTGACGCTTCTTGCAAGGATATGGCAGCGTTATTGTCTGCCTGTATTTTTCTTTTGATTCTCTTTAATAGTGTTGAAATAAGTGAAAGGAAAGTAGTTTGAAAAATTATCTTGTTAGTGCTCTTTCCTGTTTGATTGAACCACAAGCCCAATTAATCTTTTTTTTTCTTGTCGTAACTGGCCAGAACAACTTGTGAACGCCTTCTTGTTTTCGAATTTTTGCTTCCAATTTGTTGCTGTTGTTTTTCAAGTTTTCAAGCTCGGTTTTTGTTAGTATCTCCTTGGAATCTAGAACAGCTTGACTATCTAGTTTATGTAGTTTAAAGGATTGCCCTTTCGTAACTAACAAAGTTTATAAAGAACATTTTAGCATTAGGCGGGCTCACACTAGAATCCCTGGCGCACTCCAGTATACTTACCTCGAAGCGCACTTTAGGTCGACTTACACTGGAAAACTGTCCGTTTACACTGGAAAAACGATACATGCCACTTTGTCTGTCAATCATCTTTCGCGTGAGACAAACGAAGTTGCTTTGGCTGTGATCAAATTGGTTTAGTGCGCTCAAGTGTAGTTATATAACTGCACTTGAAGTGCGCCTTTGGAGTCGACGCGATCTAATGAAGGAGAACTCAAGTACAATTGAGAGAAACAATTTTTGACGTTTTCCCAGCAAGTATATAGTTAGTGTCGGCATGCGCGCTAATGGCTTCTAGTGTAAATCGGTCAGGTTAATAATAATTGTAAGAGTAGGACTCAAACATAAGAGACGAACAATACACATAAGTTTAATTGCGCAGTGATTCAGAATGTGGATACTTGATAAGCGGTCATTGAACTCGGATTAATACAAACAAGACTAGATCGCTTCCAGTTTATGATACTACTTGTGAAACCTTGATTAGGGCGGCTTGTAGTTGATGAACTGTGGACTTTTCATCGTTAAGAGAAGCTACAAATACTGGAGTAGCGATGTTGCTAAGATAACGATGCTGCTATACCACAAGTTGTATCGGAGATGTTTGTTTAATAGCTGATTTAAGATGGATTAACTGCATGAGTTTGAGCGGCAATAAATATTTACATCATTTGAAGCGGTTTTTTCTTGCCATGGTGTTGGGCATTACGTGTTGTTGCTTCCCATCTCAAAAACTTTTCTTATGGTCAAGAACTTCCAACGAAACTTTGTAAACTGGCAAACATCAAATTTTAAGATAACGAAGTGCTATATGAACCTCTTCTTACCCCCTAGGTGATATGTTGGAATAGCGACTGCGTATGCGTGCGAGATCTTGTCTTATTGTCAAGAATTTCCAACAATTTTTTTTAAACTGGTAAACATCAAATTTTAAAATAACGAAGTGGTATGAACCTCTTCCTACCCACTAGGTGATATGTTTGAATAACGACTGGTATGCGTGCGCGGTAGCGAGTCAAACGCTGGCCAAATTCCCAAAATGCCGTCTGGCAATCCATCTTTTATGGCAAAAGTATGAAGTGTGTACCTTTTTTATACGAAAACGTTACGCGTTAGACCTTTCACAGCGGAAGAAGAGAAGCAAGTTAAAAAAAAAACCTGGTATGTTAAAACATTGTCTTTTTTTATCATCTTGCTTTTTGTGTTGTATGCTTTGCTGACGTCTTTCGAACATGTCCGCCTCGATCGGAAAAGTTTTAAGGTCTAAACAGTGTCTGAAAGTAAAACACCAAAGAAACTACTACGTATTTGTTGATAAAAGAGCTCGTCGGTGCTGCACAACCGTCACACTCGTATTGTAACGTAGAAGTATTCGCTCCTCTGCTGTCAATCCAAAGCCGGAAGTCGCTTACTCGAGTAAACACAGTGTAATGGTTGTGCGCCAAACAATCCGGGTCACCCCAGCTGACGAGACCCTGCAGGACCCAGTGGCCAGCGGCATTCTTGCAGGCAAGTGGGCCACCACTATCACCATAGCAACCACTAATATTTGTCTTCCCGGCATCCCCTGCACACATCATGTTGTCAGTCACGTTCCAAGTACGGCTGTCATGTCGCAGGCCCTTCTCTGGAGCCGCGGCAAGTTGCGCAACGCATGTGGGATTAGAAACCGTGGAAACGGGAGCATCTTGAAGAATATCCGAAATCTTGGATCCGGGAAAAACTTTTCCCCATCCTGTTGTGGTGTGTTAGAGAAACGCGTTAGCAGGTAGACGAACGCCAAATCCTCGAATTTGAAAAAAAAATTGCCAATTTGTTAAAAGAACGGCATACGTGTAGGGCGTTATCATTCGTCAGTCTTTGAACGTCAGTTTTTTTCAAATTAAAAACTTGACCTTCACGATTGACATGTCACTGCATCTGGTACATTAAGCAAAACATTTCATCACATTTTTACAAGAACATACATTGGCCGGGGGAGTACTCCACTCGTTTGACTACATAGGCATGAACCGCCCTCAGGGGTGTAGTGTGGCTTGGTGTGGGGCAGATATGATCTGGAAGACGTGATTCGCGTACCGTAAGTGAATTTTCAAAGTCTTGAAAACCCTTGAATTTAGACTTAAGTCCTTTCAAGTATCACTGTAGAGTCAACACTGAAGCTGGTCATGTTTTTATTGCTCTAGAGACTTTTGTTAGTCCAGAATGTATAGAGGCCAACTGTTTAGTCATTTACTGGAGATAATATGTGCTGTCAGTCATTTTGCCGATCAAATCGTTATAAACAAATGCGACTTATTATAGAAGAGGTTTACCTATTACAACTATATATTATGCCGCCTATCCAATTATGGTTTTCCTCGACAAAAAAGATGGTCGAGAGACTTGTTCGCTTAGAAGAGCAAAACGATTAGTATTCGGCACTTGCTATGTTGATGGAGCTTGGGTTTCCAACCCCAGCAAGATTAATTTAAATATCTTCTAAAATCCAGTTTTCGTTACACGACCATAAGCACGAACACAAACAATAACATGAATAGAAACAGCACAAACACGCTTAAGACCAAGACTGAGAACTCTAACGCGAAAGGACCAAGATCTCGAACACAAACACAAAAATAAACATGAACACAAATACGCATACAAACGCGAAAAAATGGATGCAAATATGAATACGAACAAGTACACTAATGCATGAAAGGCACCATAGCGAATACGTACATGAACATACAAATTAACACAAATACGAGGAACACAACCAACCCCCCCCCCTCCCCCTTCAACGTTTGTGTTTCTCAAAAAGGCCCAAACGTTTAAGGATTAACTGTATCCGAAAGTGTAGTTGTTATTTTTGTTGCAAACAATAGGAAGAGACGGCAGTTAGGGGACCTGACCTGTCATATAGCACAACGTTCCTGGCGATACGTCTTGATACAGTTGAGGCAAGCAGATGGTGGCGACAGCTCTGTTGAGCTGGGCGGGGCGGGAGAGCTGTATTAAGGCTATGTCATAGTTGTACGGGAAGCACTTTGAGAAATGGCGATGTTTTATTAACTGTTTCACTCCGAAAACCTGAAAAGTAAACATTGTAAAAGCGTATGCTTTCATGCGTGACTGAGACTTGTGTTACACATATCAACAGAGAGTCACGGCAGGTCTTTAATTTTGTTGTTAATATTGTTGTTTTTAATTCAGCTTACAAATGTGCTTAAAATATGCGTGGATACTAATGATGATATACTGAAAGCTTCAGTGGGTGAATTGACAAACTTTTTAACTGACTGATTAAAGATACTCCTTTTTTTCTCTGAATACTTTTAAAAGAGGATCACGATTTCTAACCGCATGTCTCGTTTGAGTAAATAGTGACAGGTATGTCCTTCAAATACTAATCCTTTTCGTCAATTCAAAAAAATGTATTCTTAAAAGCCAAATCATAAGGACAATTATCAACTGGAAAATAATATCAACTTTCAGGTCCCAAGTTACTTTTTAAGACTTTTTAAGAAATAGAAGCCAAATGTGTTGATGTTGTATCAATTTTTAGTCGTTCAGAGAACAGCGTATTTGGTGGATACGGCTAACAATAAACGATACTTGACTCTTATATTGCTGACACATTCCATATCGTATGTACGCAATATATTCCGGTATGTTTTAGGGTATTTTGAAACCAGAGAGGTACATTTTGGGGTAGCAAAACCTGAGGGCCGGGCTTTTTTAGGGTATTTACTTAGGTTTTCCGACGAGCTCCCCTGACATCTTACAAAGGGAGTACCCCCTGGCAAAAATTGCGCTAACGGGTGCTTGAAATTGTATTCAGGCATCATGCCGGAGTTCGCTTCTTTAGTTTAAAAGGTTCATTTGTTAGCGTAAATAGGGGCTTCGCAAGTTGAATGTATAATTATGCGTGAGAAACCAGTATAACTAACCTGCTCTGTGTTTTCCACAATGTTTCTATCTACATCTCCCAATGTGACTTTATACAGAGATGGGTTGTCGGACAAGATGCAGTGGGCAGCGGTGACGACCCATTCACGGGCGATGAGAGAGCCGCCGCACGTGAAGCCCACGTAATCAATATGGAACCAGGCCTGCCAGGGCCACTCTTCGAGTGTTGCGTCATCACCGGCGACCACGCGTCGCGCACGACTTTTGGACTTACCACAAGTTCCTGGAAAAGTGTATCGTCTTAAAACGGCTTTCTTGGTTATAACATAGTTGATAGAGCTAACTGGTTGTGAGGCTCAACAAATTTCAGAAGGAGTGTATAAATCTTCTTTGTCTTAGGTTAAACGAACCGTGACAGTGCATATTGCTTTGTTCAGTGTGTGAGTCCAATAATTTTTACTTGTTAGTTGTTCGTATGCATTTCAATACCTTTTTTTGTGCACGGTCAAGGCAAGGAACAAAAGAGATAGAGAGCAAAAACATATCACAAAGAAACTGGCCGAGTTTCGCAACCATTTCTCTCTATCAACTATGATTATAAGTCATCTAAAAAACTGTTCGAAATGTTCAAAAATACTCGGAAATAGCTTTAAATTTTGAAGTTTCTAAATATGTTTGTAGTGTTTAAATTTTTTGTTTATTGCATACGGTAAAACTCTGAGTATACACTACTTTCATAGTTAGTTCCAGTGACCTTGAGAGGTGAAGTCAAGTTCCAAGTTCTCATGCATTTGCTGAATTTTGGCCCTATTGGCCTCGACTCGAAATTTTTGTTCATGGCCACTGGGGCGTATTATGAAAATTGCCTATACCCCCCTGGAATATAAGCCCCGAATATAGACCCATCAAATCTGATGACGCAAAATTAGCCTCCCTGAATTTAAGCACATGGAAGGATATTCGCGGGCGTCTTTGGACTGGTCCTTAGAAACACCGGTTTCACGGAGCACAATTCAAATGAACAGCGTTCAGTTTTGCAAGTAAAATGGCCATCTAACATGTTAACCCTCGGATCGGACGACCAAGCTATTTTACTAACATTTAAGCACAAGAGGGGGAGCGGTCGGAAAAGGAACACAACTGAGATTTCAAATTAAATACTCGCATTTGTGCTGTTTTTAAAAACTATAAAAAAGAATGAAACTTATTCCATTAAAACTTGCAATAGTTTCCGCACCATTTATGGCACGTGACGTGACAAAAATTTAAGGGTCCAAAGGCTATGACCCGCTACTACACAACAATAATAACACTAAAACTAAAAAAAGCTTTTCATCAGAATAATCCCATTTGGCCATGTAGCCTTTTAACTTTGCGGTCGACTTCCGCATTTAATAGCGGGCGTCAAGTACTTCGAAGTACATGCATCAATTTGCTGGTGTATTTAATAAATCTATGCAAAAAAGAAACATTTCCACCAATTTCACTGTTTTTAAAAAGCGATTTTTCCACCTGCTTTTGTTCGCTTATAACTGCTTAGTGTCCGGTTTAATATGAGCTGGTATTGACTTGAATGACGAATTAGCTCGAAAAGATTTTCTTTAAAAAAAAAACAGAAATGCAGTAACGAAAGCCTCGAAATAGTTTCATGTACATAAAACTTCAAAGGCATGAATTTTTGAGAAGCTTGTATAGACACAAGTTCAGTATTGAACTTTATTTGTACTAAAATGCTTTGTTTATTTATCACTCACTTCGCCGGCTAACATAATCTTTTGAAATAATGCAAGTTTGAGCTGAAAACACGGAAAACTGGAATTACCCAAACTTCTAACCTCTAATGCACTTCTGCTTCTCCACTAGTTGCAATTCAACTGTTCTCAGTGATTTTATTTCAAATTCTGTTTGTCAATGTTTTAACAAATTTAGAAACTACATTTTCTCACTTGGCATTCGGGTATTAAACACATTCTTATCAGCATTTGGTTTTCAGTAGCTTTAATAAGTATTATCGATGAATTAGGACATTACCTTCGTTCAGTTGGTTCCCGAAGCTATCCCTCGCACGACAAACGACTAATAGCGGCAAAACAAACCACAGTTTCGCTTCCAAAAGCTTCATCGCAAAGCGAGACGACGCGCGAAGGCACCGGAAAACTGTTTCCAAATGAACTCAAAAAGCTCATTATGGACACATATTTGAAGATTTGCATAGTTAATAAATCACTCTTTCGTCAAAACAGGCAAACACTGAATGACCTTTTGAGCTCTTCAAATCTTTATAGTATTACTTTATATCATATTTTTGAAATATTTGTTCTGTATGCTGTGAATCTCATCGAGTTGAGATCAGAGTTCAGTTTGTTTCACGGTTTTTGACGCAAGTAACCTCAGCTTCATAAGAAAATCGTAATTTGTCTAAAACTGCTAAAACGTTTTCTTGAAAGGCTTAGCCTGAGGTTAAGAAACATAAAGCATGTCTTAGTTCAAAATAGCATTGAAATAATATCGGCAAAAAAGCCTTTTTATGAAACATTCACTCATCACTGTCACCAAATCTCTATCAAACGCTGCGGTTTTCAAAACAACTGTATGCAAATATCGCACTGCCGGGTTTGCACCGTCCTCTTTGAATTTTAACTTTGGAAAATCCGCAGAGGTTTTTATTGGACTGACGGTTTTTAAGGCTTTTACGTCTTTAACAAACGCCAACAAATAATCTGTAAGCGCATTATTTTCAAATTAAGTTTTGAGGCGATAATTGACTTGCTGCTAGCGGGTTCAGTGAATTCTATTAAACATCTACTGTATTTGTAAGTAAAATGACTGCTACCTCATCCAAAAAATTAGTGATGCATGCTCAAAACTTGGTCTTGATTTTATGCACCTTAATTAATGCAATGGTTAATTAAAATAAAACTATTTTAATTACAGCATCGTTTTTAAGACAACTTTATTTCCAGCAAAATTACATGTCATCTACCTCTCCGTCAGAGTCAGTCTCATTTATTCGGATTCGTCGATGTGACGGTCGTTAACCCAAAGTTGCGCAGGGAATCGAGGCTCACTTCTTCCACTTTCTTATGCAATATGTCCATTGTCTTTCTTTTTTCCCATTTTACATTGTTAAACCTCGAGCTCTGTTATTGGACGATATTAATCTTTAATCTCAAACTTATTAGTAATTAATTCATGACATTTCCGGCCAATCCACGCATCAAATTTTGGTCAGGTGTCAAATCGACACCCGTTTGAGTGTTTGAACCAATTTCAAACTATGGAATAAATATTTCTTAATCAACATATTCATAAGGCACATTTAATCGAGAAGTTGTTTCACAAACTCGTGGGACATATACTATAAGATAGTTCGTGTAAATTTTAAAAAAGGGTGTGAACATAACCTTTCGAAAATTCGTGCCGGTAAATTCACTAAGGCGTTGTTTTTGTTGCTCACAGTTGTTAAGTACTTCGATATATTTCTGAAGTAAGGTGTATATAACATTGTATTAAGAAAAGCTATTAAGCGCTTTTATTACAAAAGTAGTAGTACTTTCTTTCATTTTACTCAGTATCAAAAAGCTTACTAGAAACTAAGACGCTCTCTTTCTAAACAGAATTCGTCCTTTTTCCCGTTTATCGTTGTTGCTGAATCGTCAAGATAAAGTCAGTCAATCGGCAAAAAGAGACCGGAATGAAATCCAGCCTAGTTTTTATATACTGCTTACGTACTAGGATGAAGTAAAGCATATATGTGCTAGTTTATGTAAAAATGGAATAAAGCGATGATTTCCAAAAGGTTTTGCGAATCGCGAAATTTAGACCAGCTGCTGTTTCTAAACTATCTCAGGTAACGGAAACTTTGAGTTTATTGAAAAGGGTCTTTGATTATTGCTGAATGGCAGCTCAGAAATGACATTCAACAATGAATAATTGCTGGTTTTCACTCAATCCCCAGATATTTAAATGACAAAGAGCATGGCGGCCATGTCGGTGTCCTTTAACAAAAGAAACTACAGTAATTGCAACTTCATTGTAAAATGGCACCAACATGGTGGCTCTGACGTCACATGAAAACCAAGAATTGCTGGAAATTGGAAAGAAATTTCACACTAAACAACTTTTCTCTTGTATTTTTGCTGCTGTTCTTTTTATTTTGTAGATCTTCAAAATTTTAGTTACACGGAGGATTTAAGGTTTAAAAACCTAAAACTA
Organism: Parazoanthus swiftii; assembly: GCA_025403585.1. Lineage (NCBI taxonomy): Eukaryota > Metazoa > Cnidaria > Anthozoa > Zoantharia > Parazoanthidae > Parazoanthus > Parazoanthus swiftii. The sequence continues at coordinate 15,441 of JAOBYE010063344.1, forward strand.
AATTATTTCCCGAACCAAGAAATATTAATAATACACATTATCAACATCTTTTAGAAAACATACAATGGTTTTACACGGTTGAATAAATAGAAATATCATTAAAAAGTTACTAGATGTCTATATATAATAAAAATACAAAATATAGTGTTAAAAAAGCAAGTTAAAAATTTATTGGGTTAAAATTAAGCTGGCTCGAGGTAAAAATGATTTAAACGTTCGCTAGTTCTAGAAAATGCATGGAACAGACATTTTGTCTTAGCCAGCCAAACGTACAGTTTAAAATTGCAAGATCTTTGCGGCTTAAAAATTTGAAGTGAAAATGATTTATGTCGGCTAAAATCCCGCCGCAGTTCTGCTTTTGCTGCTTCCTCTCTCCGTTTTGCGAGCGCTGGTAGCGCGTTTCTTGGGATGCCTATAATATCAAGGCTTCTGTTCGAACTCGCTGAAATTTATTTGCGAGATATTCCGGAAGCCCTCCCGTACTCAAGTAGTGGGTGGATCTTCGTATAGCATGCTGTGTTGGCCACATTTTAAGATGTTTGTGCTTTACTCCAGTCTCTCAAATAATTTTTTTGGCTTTAAATTTTTGGTTCTTGACCGAAAAACAACTGTTCTTTGTTTGTCAACACATCTTTTGCAATTTGACGCTAATTAGTGACATCACAGCTGATGACACCATCACAATAAGTCACACAACTCGTGTTTCAATGAGGACAATTTTGCGATGGATTCTACTTATATTGAAGTTTTTAATCACCAAATGTTGTTTTCTTATCATTTGCAGTATTTATATTTCAAATTTGAATAAAATCTGAAAAACTAAAAATCAAGATGGGGGCCACTCATCACGGTTGCCATGGAAATCAATTATACGCCACGTGACTATGCTTAATTGAAAGTACAGAGGAAGCTGGTCATATCTGCCAAGTTTCAGGTCAATCGGATGAATTGTGACGAAAGTAGAAGGGGGTCCGATTGACCTCCCCCCTCGAGTGTTCGTGTGACATTTTTTTTGGTAAACTTAAAGGTTTCTAGGATTAAAATGAACACGATATATGCTCATCTCGGACTATACAGCGCTGTCGAGTTCGCGTCACAAGGACCGTGAAGCCGGGAAAGTCAGAAAAGGAGGAGAGGGAAAGGGAGCTTTTAAAGGGCTACATAGAAATAGTAGCTTCGCCCAATTCTCCAGTTCCAACTTCAAATCACTTAGACACTATACACTACAGTGTGATTTGTCAAAGAAAGAGTTCTGCTTTACGGGTTTCGGGGTCATATATATAATGCCTTTTCGAAAATGAAGAAATGAGAATGTTCAGTCCGGCCAAGGTTCAGCGAGACTAAGAACGCTGACTTAAGGATCCAACTTATACTGAGTTTCTGATACCCCTCCCCCTCCCCCTGCCCCGCCACTCTTATTAAAGCAAATGGTCCCTAAACTACGTGTATCAGTCATTAGAACAATGGAAACAGCACACGCTTCCAGTTTCTCGCTGCAGTAAGAAGTTAGTATGGATACGGCTACGAGGAATGAAGCTTAATTAACGAAGATAATTCACTGTGCTTGAACATGCGCCAAACTGACCAGCTGGCCACCGAACGAGTCCAAAGTTAAAACGCGAAAACCATTGATATTTGGTTTCTGGAGAGCGTGAACGTGAATTGTTCCGTTATCAATTCTGTCGTACAATCAGGGTCTACAGTTCGGTCGACTTGCACTCTTTGAGTCTTTCATAAAAAAAGAACAATAACAAGAAATAAGCATCAAACGAAAGAAAATCTGTTTTTCAGAAGATTTTGTCTGAGCAGTGGTCGTACCACTACTAGCTTTGAAGGCCAGTTCACACCAGCAATTCTTGGCGCAATTTTTGTCGCGATTCCCATTGCAATATTTCTTGAACTCGCGCTGTTTTACTTACAAACGTACGTGTAAAGAACCTTTAATTTCCGTGAATTTGAGTGCCAGGAAGCTTGCAATGCTTTGAACAATCTCGAAACTTGGTACAACGTGGCGGCGATAAAAACTGCTGTGAAAAAACTGCACCAAAATTTGCAAAATCCCCAATGAACTGAATCGCAACGGAGACAACGAGTTTTAAGTGCCCTCCCCCTCCCCCTCAATTTTATTTGATTGCTCAACTAATCACCAAGCGAAGAAGTGAAACGATTATATAATTACTGCTATATTTTTGTAATAAACATTTCAGAGGGTCATTCATATAAATAGTACTATATGTGATATTTGAGGTTGAGGTGACGGGCAATTATGCGTTTTTGACAGCTTCAAACAAAAGACTGTCATCTAAATGCACCGGTAGCTCTTGTTCATGATAGAGGAATGTTTATCTTTGCAAAAAAATGGACAGAACACAAAGAAAACAGAAAAGGACCGGCTAATTTACAACTACTTGACGTTTTATAAAAGCGCCAGTAGCAAATATTTCACGGATGATATCGCCCGCTTCACATAATTTTCCGACTTCGAGTCTCTGAAAACGAATTGCGTGTGCTTCGTAGACTTCAATAGCATTGGCAAGTACTGAAACGGAGAGTTTTGAATAGGTCTAGGAGTCTAACAGTTTACGTGAAATTAAACTGCAAGACATGTATAGAAGATCGGTTTGGATCCTCTGCTGACTCGAAATTGTTATGCACTCCTGAAGCTTGATTGGCAGGTACTCCGAAGCACCGGTCTTCAGTTACAATTAAAACTTTTTACATGGCAAAGATTTTTTGCGCGTTTTGATTGGTTCTTGAGTGGTCTGGAATCTCCCGTATTGCCCAAGGGCATTACGGGTTATTGTTGATGACTTACGCGCGCTCATAACCGAATATACCAGGTAATGAGTTACTGCTTGCACAGAGCTATTGCCGTTTCAAGAAAAAAAATGCAATATGATAAAATATTTATTAACCTCGGATGTTCGCCTCTTATCGAAGTTATCAAACGTCAGCTCTCGCAATTTCACGGTGAATACAGCAAACCTCAGTTTGATATTTCCCGTAAAGACCTCACTCTTGGTAAATAATTAGTATGTAACAAGCAAACTTGGTCCTGACCCAAAGATACCACATTCGTTGTTTGCTATGGGTTGGGGTTGGGTTTAAACTGATCTTTCTAAAGTTTTGACCCGCAGTTTGCACCTGTTTTGTCTCGACGGACTGAACTTTGAAGTTCAACCAACGCGCTGACTTAGCTGTGGCTCACTAAATACCCAAGAGGAAACTGTTTGTTGCTGGCTGCTCTATTTAACCTTTTTGTTTTGCTCTCCTCTGGGCAGAAAACATGGAATAGTGAGATGAGCAAATTCAAGATCAGATTTCTAAGTTAAGAACCGAGCTGCAATGAGGAATTTTTATCTTTCGTTTTTTGGTCTGCACTCTTTTCTTGGATAGTTCAGTGATGTCCGTTGATTTTAACTTAAGAGGGTTTATCAGTTTAACTGGCGGTTCAGCTCGTCCGATTTATCCGAGATCTGAGATATATTATCAATATTACAAGTCAAAAACACAGCCACGTAAGGTATATCCTAAAAGACAGCTTATGCTGGGAATGTTTTAAACGTTTATAAAACTTCAGGTTTTAAATAATGTTTATGGAATAACTATCAAATTGCTACTGTATGCAACTCAAGCTTTTTAATCACTATAACCATTCACTAGGAATGAAAATCAAAATATTTAAAAGGAAAGCATGGGATTTCTATTTCCAGTGCGTAATGCTTACAGCGTTTACCGCTGCACTAAAATTAAATCCTAGTCAAAAGACTTTCTTTTTTTTCTTCTTGCAATCATATTCTACGTATTATCCTGATTAAGGTCTTACTGCAGCTGCCTACCTGAACTTTTGCGCTCGTCTAGATCTCGAACCTCTACGAGAGATTTTTCACTCCTCAAAACTTCTTCTTTCTCTGGGAATGGTGAATGTTCCGCGTGCTTATTTGTCTGTATTCTTTCGGCGTCTAACGCCAGGTGAAAATCTGGTTCTTTTCTCAGGATGGTGACGTTACCTGGGATGCTCTTCAAATGACATCACTTGAATGTTTAGAAAAAATTGTGAACCGGCCGTGGGTCACGTAGGTTCTGTGCTCAGGCTCTCTGTTCTAATCCGAGGAACCTTATGCAAAAAAAACTTACAACTAGAAGTTATCAATTATAATAGGAGTGCTGCGAGTTACGAACTACACCAGCAAAGGTCAAAATGTAACTAGTTACCCGGTACATTTGCCTAGAATTTTAGCAAAGTTCAAAGGCTGACTTCTCGGTGTTGTTTCAGTCCAAAGAAATATTAAAACATGGAAGAATAGTAAATATATGCAGTTGTAGAGCCCCCATTCCCGTTAATTGACCAAATGCATTGAAGTAAACAAAGATTTCCTCTTTTACTCACACTGAGTCACGGCTCAATCGAACACAGCGAAGCTATTTGCATTGGACTTGCAAAATTTACATTTATTCTAATGCTAGTCTTTTGAATTTAACAATATAAATTAAAACATAAGTTAAATCATAAATTAAAAAATAATTCAGTTCACAGGTATTTTATTGCAATTTCGTTATATTTAGATATTATGGTTTCATTTCTGTTGACAATAGAGGTTTTGAAAGACCATTTGATTACAGCCATGTGATAGCAGTAGAATAATTTTTTTTGTAGCAGCAAAAACTAATCAATGACAACTAAATGGCAAAAGTAAAAGTAATAGAAAATTTTAAGCTGAAGGAATGTGAAACAAGATGAACCCAAATACTATTCTAGCGCATGACTTAATTTCATTTGTTGTAACTAAGGCAAATTAGCCTGCATAGCTTGTCTCTTACAAATGACTACCTTTGCTCAACACTCACTCTCAATTACTCACTCTTCAGCACTCAGACTCACTCATAATAACTTTGTATCAGTCTTCCATATGTCTTGGTCTTTTGGAATTCTATAACATTAGAGATTTGGAGGGTTTCTGAAGTTAGTTTATTCAGGAACACAGCAGTTCCATTGTTGTGGCATTTTCAGTTTCAATCTATGGCGCTTCTGTGCAGACAAACAATCAATGTAGGCTTTGCGGTCGCCATTCAACTTCAGTCCCCGACTGTTCGCACATTCTTGTACTTTGTACTTTTTTTCTGCAATCATTTTAGCTCTCATTTTAGCTATTTAACGTTTTAGAGCTTTTTGCTTGGTGAAATAAAAACTAGTTTCTGTGATTTCCGTTTAACTCCGATTTTTACTCATTCAGCTAAATAAAACGATGTAAAAACATTTTTGCAACAAAAACCGACATATGTTAACGACCATCAAACATGACCGTACTAATGCAAAGAAAACAACAAAGTTGATGTTGTGTCCAGGTTTTAGGTCCGTACGACAAAAACGGAACTTTGACAAATTTAATCTTATTTTCCCAGTTTGTCTCCTAGGACCAGGCGTTAATTCGCTTGAGCATTAATACGATGGTTGCCATAGAAACAAGATTTTGTTCCCATATTTCATCCGTTCTTGGTTCAAATCTTTAGGTATTTAAAATCAACAACGAAATATGGGTTAACATCAACTCAGACACAATTAAAATCTCGGGAAAACCAAAAGCTGGGGTTAAAAAAATGTAAGGTGGCTTGCGCCATAGTAACAGCGAAAGTCCTTTAACTTCATTCCACTCTCTTTCGAAACCGCTAACAGTTTTACACACATTTAACACAAATAGATGTACGTCTGTTCACAAACCGTTTGTTAAACCTTTTGAACGAGGGTTTCAGATATTCATCATTCTAGCGATTGCCAGTGAGTTCCTCCCCCCCCCCTCTCTCTCTCTCTCTCTCTC
>JAOBYE010063455.1:3586-18495 GCA_025403585.1 Parazoanthus swiftii
TGAAGCTATTTTAAGTTGTTTAAGCTATTAGCTATTATTGTGTCTGTAACGGACACTCGACAGAATGGGAGTGAACTCTCGTCTCTCAACATGTCAACTGCTTTGCTAATTTTCTTTCACAAAATTCTGTCCACCTTCAAAATATTGATTATTGTGTCAGATAAGGGGAAAACAGAACCCTTGACTGATGCAAATGGTGAAAGGGTGTTTTTGTTTTGTGGTATTGTTTTTTCTTTTAGATATTGGTAGTTACTTAAAACCATTGTTTTGGTTCGATCATTCTTTGGGTACAAGTATTGCCCAGCCAGCTTCAGCTTGCCATTCCAAACTGTTTGGACATCCTTGGAACAAGACTCAAGTATACCGACGAACTATACTAGACGCGTATATCCAATCTACCCAGTTAACCAGCTAAAATATAGGAAAAACAGGTATATCCTTCTTATGTAGAAGGGTTCTAGAACTCACTTGTTCAGCGTTACAACTTACATTGGTTGCGCAATGATATTTCAAAACTTTTCTATTTGTCTTCTTCATGTCTTGTTGATTTAAGTAGATATTACAAACTTTACTGCTTGAATGCGACGTCGATGCCTCATATCTTATTTGTATGCTTTAGAGCAGTGATGGTCTTGGAGTTTTTTCAATCCTATAAGACCTACAAACTTGTTCATTTTGAAGCAGTAACAGTTTCTTTTCTAAACATGTTTCTATAAAAATAATAACATCAAAATATCGACTTGGTTGACCTGCTATCACCATTCTGCACAGATATTGGAGTTTTCATGGCTGGTTCACCACCTATTCTGAAGAGTAGTTCCAATTTAGTAACGATAGGCATATTCGTGCATATGCAATAGAGTTTTCCAAAAGATAGGTAGTTAAAATATACAAAATTATAAAATGCTAGTAAGTCAGCAAATGCTATTTCCTGTTAGCTTCGATAATGTCTGTAGCATTTATGCCGAGTTGGTGATTTGTTCGATAGGAGCAGGATTGAGGGCCTGTCTCACAGCATGAGCGCGATGGCCAAGTTAGCAGCAGCCGGAGGTGAGGTGACGGTGTATGAAACCAATCTAGTCAATTTATTACTGATTTACTCATTGACGCTTTGATGTGAAAGTCATTGCATACTGTCCACTCGCTGAGCACTTTTCTCTCTGGATGAGCGCTCATCCAATACTACTCGACGCTCGCACGTCTGAGATTTAGATATATATTTTAGCTTTCAATTTTATTGTATATCCCCAAGTAACATTCTTACATTTGTACAAGAAGTACTACTCTTTACAGTAATACACGTTAAAGTTTACCGGCTGAAAGTAAAATACACAAAGAAAAATGTAGAGGGAAAAATATATATAGCGAACCTTAAGTTGAAAAGAGATTCAAATTTGCCATGGTAGAACAATTGCGAAGATTAAAGATTATTTCTAAAATTTGAAAATGCGTAAAAAGTTCTCATTTTGCTTTAAAACGTTTCAATGAAGTTGCTTTGTGCTTTAGTTTTTTGTAGCTTATGGAATTTTAGTATAGTTTGGATGAGGTCCGGAATACAAAAACGTTTTAAGTTTGTAAGTATAGATGTGCTATCTGGTGGTTAATGAAGAAACTGGTGTAGTATATGATTGGAGGTATTTTTTGCTAGACCGCTGGGGTGGCTACCGCCACTCCCTTTTTCGGCCAGTTTTATGTTGTGTTTTTGTACAAAACGCTGCGCTACTCGACTTGTTTTCTTTCATTTGCTTCTTGTAGCCGCCCCAGTTGCTCCGCCTGTCCTGATATTGGTTTATTTAAATCTGTCTATCTGTCTGTCTGTCTCTCCTTGCCTCAGTGTTCTAGCTAGGCCAAAATGACAGGGCGCTGCGCCCTGTGGTTTTTCCGGGCGCCCTGTCGTTTTCAGAGCCTCAGCTTTAGAGTTTAATGAAAATTGTAGTTAAAACGCCGAAAATGTCGATGTTTCAATTCGATATTCAGGAACGCGATCCATTTTATTGACGCCTGTAACATTTTATGGACGAGGAGACCTGGAACGAACTCGACTTGCTGGCCACGTGACTAGATTCAAGATGGCGTGAAATGTTTGCACGATCTTTTTCCACTGAAAATCTTGCTGTATTTGTGCAAGAAAACAGAAGATAAATGAGTGGATCAAACTTTTAGAAAGCCCACATGGAAAACTCTTCATGTAAATAATTTTGTCATCAAAAAACTTGAGAAAATGCTACAGGTTTTCGATCGCGACCGTAAACCCGCAAAACTCTGGTTGAATGAGATGGATGTGGACTGAAATGATGTATGAAGCTAGGCAAACTTTTTGTCTTGAATTATTCTCCATATTTCATAAATTCGGGAGTTGTTTGACTTATCAAATTTGTGTTCTTATGCCAATTACTTGCTATAAAAACAAAAGGTTTAGTGTATAATGCGCATCACGATTTCAAGGCCAATGTTTAAGAAAAAAGTGCGCATTATTCGCAGGTAAATACGGTAAAATCATTGATAAAACTCGGTAAGACTGCCAAACTCATGAATATTAATTTGATGTAAATTAGGGTGCCCTGTCGTTTCTTTTAGCTAGCTAGAACACTGTTGCCATTTTGTTTTTTCCCCTTTCTCTTTCTCTCGCTTACGTTGATCTTGTGGTGTTCATCAATTGATACCCTCCTCAACAAATGTGTATGTGCTGTTTGTGCTCTGTGGAAATACTTGTGAATAGATAGCCGAAGACTGTTAGATACAGTTGAATTCTGATGTAACGCAAACCTGACATAATTAGGTACTTGCTCAGTTCCTTGGCACTTCGCGAAAACAGTTGCGTTGCATCCAAGCTCAAATGTGTTCACAGCCAAAGCACGTACATGTTGTACATGGCTCTTACCATCGAAATTAGAAACCTTGTAACAAGAGGCGATTCGTTTTTGCACTTTTAGGTACTTTTGTCTTTTAAAGTGTAATTAAACGGCAGATAATCATTTCATTGCTTGTCAGATATTATGTCAGATAGACAGTTTATCATGGAAAGTTCGCTAGTCAATGAATCAATTCGATTGTCAGTTACTTACTAAATTAACTTGCGGGGTGTTTTCCATTAGTTGTCGCGTTCCACATGAGAACTGACAGGTCGTTCGTTCGAATGATCCGACCAAAGGAAAGCAGCCTTAAGTAGTCAGTGGAAACTATACATTTCTATAAGGTTTACATGGTTGTAATTTCTATTGCAACTTTTGATGCGTGTTTTTCTTCGACGATTTTATGTTGCAACAACTTTATAGGCGGTAACCGTACAACCAAAAAGGAGTTGGATGACTTAGTGGCAACAGTGTCGCCCTTTGTTGGTCAGCTGGGCAGCAATGATGCTCTTGAAGCGATACTGGAAATGTTGGTTGAAAATGATGAAAAGGGTTCAAAAACCGAGAAAGCGTTTATTTCTCGTACGATTGGAAAGGGCGAGTCCGTTTCTCTGAAGCACGTGAATACTGTCGAAGAAGTTGTTCAAGCTGTTAATGATGCCAAACTGAACGGACAAGTTTTGCGTACTGCGGGTTCAGAGCACTCGCCACCCAGTAGCATCTTCCCATCGAATGGCGTCACTCTACTCCTTACTGGCGAACTACGGAAGGTTGAAATCATCAAAAAGGAACAAGAGGGGGAAAAAGAATGGCTCGTATGCCGTATCGGGGGTGGTTGTTACTTGGGACACAACCCCAGTGACCCGGAATCGACTAGGGAGAATTCTGCTTCGTTCCAGGTTAACGAAGAGGGATTTGCGTTTCCTATCCTTGGAGGTGAGAATAGTTTATGCAAGAAAACTTCTAAATAATTCATGTACTGCAGGTTAATTGAGTTTGAAGAAGCAGAGCTCTTTTGGCATTTTGATCAGAATTTTATTTAGAAAGAACGAGAGTATTCTAAGCTTTAGAGTCCTGTTCAAAGTAGCTCCGACTGTAACCGTTAATCTATAAAAGGAAAGTTACGACCATTTCTTTTTAGTTGTTTTACCTGTTTTTAGTTCAGGCAAACAAAAACGAAACGTCTCGATACTTCAAATAGAATTCTCGATGAGCTCATTCTATTGGTGGGCAACAGCTTGAAATTCTGAACAAAAAACAAAACAAAACAAAGCTCCAAGCACACTAAGAATCAGGTAATGGAAGGTATTGATTACTCCAATCCAATACTACTGCTGCAATGCGGCTATTCGAATTGCTTATGAACAATAAACTTTCACCTGATTTATGAGCTTCTATTCTAACAGAGTTTAATAGTAGCACTACAAGAGTTTACTTTTATTTCCTTTTAAGAAGTCTTTGAGTCGGTTTATGAATTTATAACAAATCCGATCCCAATTAAGTCACTCCGGCCGGGGTAGAGTCAAACCAAACTATATTATTTTTTCTTATCAAACCTCACGTTTGGCTTCAAAGCCAACACGAAAATAACGTTTCTTTTAAAAACTAATCTTCCTAAATGAGTTTGTTTACGCTCTCAAAACGAAGTTGCTTCTTGTTTCTAAAAGGAATGTACCGCACTAGAAAAAGAAATAACCACAGTAAATATAACAAATGATTTATCCGAAATATAATAATGCTAGATGTGTTACTTCATCGCGCAAAACGTATCTTTTTGCCTTGTGAAACATCAGTTGGTACAGTTGAACAACCATAGCATTTGAAGTGAATAAGTTACAAGCGCAAGAATGAGCATAAGAAAAATTCCTAGCAATTGTGGCGTTATTATATAAAATGGATGTTTTTAGACAAGATTTTATCTCTCAAAGGATTGACTGAGTCAATGCGCCAATGTAATTTCATAAGATACTGTTGGAACACTTTCCTGCAACCACAATATCACTTTTTTTATAAATGACAGTGTTTTACGGCAATTTTGGCTACTGAGAAAAATGGTTCTTGAACACACTTATAAATACGACACTTTCCGTATGTTCGATGCGCTCACTCATGATAGATTTGAACACTCGCAGTTAATTCCCTATCTCCGCGCGTTTATGTCGTATTCTCTATTAAAACAAAACCCCAAAGCTTTCGTAACCATTTTATCAAATAGTATGCATAACGTAAATATGTCTCTATAGGTATGTCCCACCAATCGATCGGCGGGTTTATGATGACTGGTTCTGCTGGGGGAAGTCTTGATCATGGGTTCGCCGAAGTCGTTCAAGAAATAGAGTTTGTAAATGGCAAAGGTGAAGTGAAGACAGCAAGTCCTGGTACCGAATTGTGGAACGCAGTTGGAATATCCATGGGGCTGTTTGGTGTTATCACCCATGTGACCTTCCGCTTGGGCAAAACCTACCTGGTAGAAGGAGTAGAGGTACGCGGACTCAGCGTTTTATTGGTTTCAAGCCATAAAACAAACTTTCATTCCTAACTGATTCAGGCCAAGTGACTAACCGTAAAATCCAAATCAGAGTCTGGGGTGAAAAGGGAGTTGATTCCAACATGCTGTACCTTTCCAAGTCTCAAGGAGTTTCCTTGGTTGATACTTAATGCACGTTTCCCCCTGTCCGTTAGTATATGAGTGGAAACCAGTCCCTTCCCTCCCATCACCAACTACATTTTCTATTTATAACTCCAAAACATTTATAGCTAATGTTATAAATGTATTAATCAGTGCATGTCGAAGTTTCAGTTACCATTCTAGACTTTTTAAAGTATTTTCCATGGGAACAAAGCTTTGATTGACAGGTCTAGTCCAGTTCTTGTTCCGGTTTTTTCTTCGCTCTTCGCTGCGCTCCGTGGGCTGGGCCCGCAGTCTTCAACTGAATGCGGTGCGAAGTTAAGCTGCCTTGGAGTGATATGGTTAACATTTTGTTCTTTTCAGGAAAACAAGGGTTTCGATGACTCCTATTTAGGAGCCGACGAAGATGGCAATAGCAAACTGAAAATGAGCATGGAAACTATAGAATACTTCCACGTGGCTTGGTTCCCGCAGAAGTACGTTGATCGTGTGCTGCAGTGGGAAGGAAAACGAACGCTAGTAGGAGAAACGGTCCCGTACGAACACCCCCTGCAAAAGCCTTTGTCTGCTGTTGGAGCTGCAATAGCATTGAAAATATGCAACTCCATTCTGCAAAAGGAGCACGTGAACTTTTTTGACCAACAATTGATCGGGTTGTTGCTAAAGCCGTTCGTTCCTCTTGAGAAACCCATCGTGTTCTGTGATTTGTGGTACAAGACCCTCCCAAATGACGACCAAGCTCCAATCGAATCAATTATGAAGGTGGATTTCACCGAGATCTGGCTCCCCACAGATCAGTGCCAGAATGTGATGAACATCCTGCAAGAGTTGTTTAAGGATCCTAAGGCATGCGGTAATTTTGCCACAGAGATATACGGCGCCAAACGTTCTCCATTCTGGCTTTCCATGGCCTACGATCGGGACGTGGTCAGAGTTGATCCGTACTGGTGGCACTGGAATAAAGGGAGCATGCGCGACTTCTTCACACCATTCTGGAATGCTCTACTGGAACTACCTGGGGCACGGCTTCATTGGGGCAAGTACCTCCCCCTTGTTGGCCAGCAGTGCGGCAGCATCACCTTCAACCTGGAGTATCTCAGGAACGCCTACCCAAAGTTAGACGGGTGGCTGGAACTCAGAGAACAGATGGATCCTCATCAGGTTTTCCTCTCCCAGTATTGGCGCGAAATCTTTGAAATTCCAAACATTTTAAAGCAATGAACGATGAAACATAAAACGTGTCGTTAACGTAAATTTCAATTGAAGTTCAGTTCATGTAGTTTAGTAATAGTTTCTTTCACCAATATACAAAAAACTGTGTTAGGTTGGTGTCTGAAGAACTGGAAGTCTGATATTCAATGACTTTTATCACATTCAATCAAATACGACTTCTTCAATTACAGTGATGTTGCATTAGCATTAATTAAGCAGGTTTGTAAAACATTTTACTGATAACTAGTATTACTTTTCTGAACAAAGTTGATACTTTTATTTTCTGAATGTGGACTGGATGATGTAGTTTATAAATAAAGCAAATTTAAACAAAGGCTTGGATATAGCTGCCTGGTACAAAGTGGATATTTAGGAAAGGAGTACAGAGATTCAAACCCTCTGGGATGAAAAAATGCAGGGTTGATCCAACATCGAAGGCGGAAGCTTTTTATTTCCAGGGGAAAGGAGGCGAGGGCAATTTTTCAAATTTAAGTTTTCCAATATCTGCCAATTCCTGTAGTATGAAGTTTTTGAAATAGCTTCTCAATCGATCAAAAGACTTGTCGATTGCATTGTTCATTGAACAGTTCAATGCTTCAAAGGAAATTGTTCATCACACAACATAACTGATTTGTGAAGTACAGACTATTCTCGCGGGATCGTAGACTAGCCTTAACAATATGTTGATTAAGAACAACGTTTGAAATGACTCATCCACCTGACCAAATCTGGCTCCATGATTGGTCTGAAATCGCACGAATAATTAAGAGTTTGAGAGCTGCAGCTCAACCTGAAAGTGATCCATCCTGACTATAGCAGATTTCCATAGTTTCAGTATTTGACCTGATCCGAGGGATGGGTAAGTGGAGAAGCTTGGGCATTGGTACCAGCTTTGAGGAAGACGTTTGTGGATACCCTCAATACCAGGCGACTTGTTCACGCGTTACAATGTCAGTTCTTTGCGTACTGGGTCCTATGGTATACTCACTTAATACATCACCTCTCGGAGACATAACGAGGGCATATGGATTGAACATCCACTCTTATGCAGATGATACACAATTATATATTATTTTCACAACTTCTTGTTTATATGGTATGGAGTCAGCTGGGCTAAAGATTGAAGCGTGCATTCATGACATTGAACTCTGGATGCGAATCAACAAGCTGAGAATGAACAACGGCATAGCAGATGTTGCAGTTTTTTCATCACGCTACCGCCCCAAGCTTTCCCTGAGCTCTGCCGGTTTCTGTTTGTGATAAAACTGTCGAGTGTCCGCTACTGAGAAAAACATTGGTGTTTTATTTGATGATTCTCTTTCCCTAGTGCCTCATGTTACTGCCACTTGTATACCAGCTTTCTACCACCTGCGGAATATTTACAAAATCCAAAGATTCCACAATCCTGACACTACTAAGTACATTGTCCATGCTTTTGTTACCTAAAAGAATTGACTACTGTAACTCTCTACTTTATGGCCTACCAAAATGAGTCCTGAAAAAGCTCCAATATGTTCAAAACTCTGCTACAAGGCTCATCTACTTATCTAAAAAGTTTGATGTTACTCCTCTCCGTATAAGTCTTCATTGGCTTCCCATTGAACAGAGAATCTACTTCAAAATTCTCCTCATCACCTACAAAGCTCTTACTAGAAAGGGTCCTAAATACATATCCGATCTCCTCTCACTTTGCAGTCCCGGTAGAAATCTCCGCTCAGCAAATCAGAAACTCCTCTGCAAACCTTCCTATAACCTGAAAACCTATGATGCCCGTTCTTTCTCCTGTGCTGCTCCGCTATTATGGAACTCCTTACCTTATGACATCCACAAATCCAACGCTATTGATACTTTTAAATGGAAACTTAACACTTGGCTCGGTGCATAGCTTTTAGTGATGAATTGCACTCTTAACATTCAACTTACAGTTGTTGCTTCTTTTCCCTAACTTCAATTAATTCACTTCCTACCTTTTCTTTTTTGTTGTATGTTCTTCTTTTTAGATAGCTGTTAAGCGCTATTGAATTTCTATGAAATGGCGCAGTATAAGTTAAGTTTATTATATTATTTGCGTACAAAACCAACTGTGACCTGAATTGAGGAACCTCTCTCTTGTTTGAAACACAGGAATCATGCTTAGTTACTGATGGTGCAAAGAGTAGTTTGAAGGCGAGTACCCAGTGATGTTAAAAACTTAATGAAATGATTAGCTATTCCAGAACTCATCAATTTTTTTGCGAGCGAGCATATTTTTGCGGCTTTTGTAACAATTCCAGTTGATCTAATTTCGCTTTGACGCCTTTGCATTTCATGGAGTCGCGATGTTTCATCGAGTGTCTGATCTTGTCCGACATCCACTGGGGTTAAGATTCACGAACACGAAGATAGCGCAATGGGCAATGTCTGTCAGACAAGTATCAACAGCATCATCAATTATGATGACACATCAAGAACAGTAAATATTTCGTTGATTTTTCTTGACGATAGATTACAGGATCCACGCTTACGTATTCTCGACCTTGTTGGTCCTGGATATAAATTGACATCCCCCGCCATTGTTCAAGACTCTACTGCGCTTACATTTCTTGACAACGAGGAATGCACAGTAATAAATTCACTCGGAGGAGGGGGGGGGAGGGATCTTGGCATTGTTCGGTTACAGCAGAACGGTGCTCAGTTGCTACGCGAACTCGACCAAAATGTCTTGGCCGAGCAGCAGTTTCGAACGGCACGAAGGCCCACAGGAATTGAATTGAAACTCTACCTCATCACTGGTTTGGAGTTTAGATTGTGGAAGAACGTTCAGAAGGCGTAAGAGATACATTGTTAAATAAGTTGAGAGCCCACAAGAACCGATATGCAAACCAGATACATAAGCAATGAAGTTGTTTTTGCTGACTTTTTAAAAAAATGGCTGTTAAAGACCTTTCTTTTTAATCAACAAATGTATTGGAGATTCCGAGAGCAATTCAACTCTATATACTGGTACATGCAAAAAACTAGTCTAGGGTCAACAATATTTGACTTTTTTTAAAAAAACATCTTTATTTTGTGGAATTCTGTATTTGTTTGGTTCAGTCCATAAGCCCTACAGTAACTGATTGCAGACTAACAGCGTGGGCTGTCTGTGATATTGCTTGTACCACATGGGATACCTGTGGTGCTGCTTGTATGATGCAAGTTTGCTAGCAAATGATTGAGTGCAACTTTGTATAGATATTTTAGCTGTCTTTTGATAATGTCATAAGTATTGTAATTGTCTGCATTCCTACATGGCAATCAAGAGATTTTGGCTGCTAATTGATTGGTAACCAATAATCAATTTGTGGTTTGTTGTGCTAAGTGAATGTGATGTTTGTACCTGTTTGGTAAATGCATACATGTTGTCATGAAAACCAAGATATCACTAATAATAGTAAATGTATACTGTTCTACTTGACTGGCAACTTGATAATAAGTCTGTGATTTGTTGTGTTGAATGACGCTGAAGTCCTGTCATCTTTCACTTTGACTGGTAACTCAACATGAAGTTTGTACCTGTTTGGCACTTGTACACTGATGTCGACCTGCAAGTAACAGGTATTAACAAGCACAGTCAAGTGATATACAGTAAACAATAACAAACCTGAGAGTAACACATACCAATAAGCACAGTCAAGAGATATACAGTAAACAATAACAAACCTGAGAGTGACACTGTCTTGTGAACATAATCATAAACATAAATCAGTGCAAGAATTTTTCAGATCTCTGTTTGATGTTATAATAACATGGAGATATATCATTGGTAAAGACAAACAGTTTAGCTCCAGATCTAAATCTATTGTAAAACACATTAAAGTGAAAAAAACACAGTATAGTACCTCAGACACATCCAGCTCACACTCGTTGGTTGACTTCACATCAGGCAAATACACCCTCACTATGACCCTCTTGGGATATTTTTCATCAGCTTCTTTTATTGTGACCTCGTACCTTGGAGTAATGGGAGAAGAGTGAATAGAACTTGATGAAATTTCTTGGATTAATTCTTTCTTAGGTTTGAGACAAGTTTTTTGTTGGGTACTAAACAGATTTATACCCGGTGACTCTATCTTGGTCTCTGTTGATGTTATTGATGAGAGTTGATGCATAAGTGACTCAGGTGAACTAGTTTGAACTCCTTCAGGTTGTGTAGAGCTACTCTGAGAAAATGGTGACTTCTGTCCCTGTCGCTGAAGAAATCTTCTCAAGGTGTTGACATCACCTTTGTACTTGATCTTCAAGTTTTTGTATTTGCGTGACACCCTGATTTCTCTTGTATCTTCCAAATAGTCCAAAGCTAAATGAATAAGCAAGTTTCTGTGGTCCTTCTTGTTTTCTACTCCTTTAAGAACTGAAGGGTTGAAAAGTACATCAACAGAAGAGTATACAACATCTTCAACTCTGGCCTCTTGAACTTCTCCAGCCATTACAGGAATAGGGTCTTTGTCAGTTTTGGGTCCTGGCACCTGCATCCAACTGCAAATATTTATGAACAGCTTGTGGGTCACAACTTCTGGAAGCTGTGATTTAAAGACAAAAAAACAAGTTCGATATGCAAATCAAATAATAATGATGATTCAGTGCACAGTAATGACAGTATCAAATAATTCTACTTTTCTTGGAATTGTCAAAAATGTTTTTAACTGCAAAGATCTGTTTACCATCCATTCGTGCCCATGTGCATGTACTTATATAGCAACTCCTAGCATTCCTGGACATTACAATTAGTAACTTTTAGTGCTTTTTTGGACTTGTCATCGCATCACCCTTACGAATGAAATAACTCCACTTTCCGGAAAGTAAAAAGGAAAGTCGCAAAGAAAAAGTTTAAGTTCGAGTACAGGTGCAACTTTCGGATCGACCCGACTTGTTTTAAACACTAATAGCACTATTAGGGCTCCCATTGATACCGGTGTTACTATACGGAAGGGGCTACTCCAGTTAACTAAAGATTAACCTCCTAGTACAAGTAGTAGTATTAACAGCGATTATCCAGAAAAAAGTTCTTTCTGTCAGTCTTTCACTTTGTTTAAATGCATTTTGAGCACAAATGTAGGCCTACTTTTGTCTACAACTGCAGTCAGTTTTAAAGCTGTCTTGATATAATTTAAAAACTTCGGATCCCAAAGTCAAATTTAGTCGGAATATAAAAATACGAACAACTCGACAAATACACTATAATAGTTATAATGTCAAATAACAATTCAATTGAAGTAAGTCAAGAACTTAACCTACCAGTGCTGTACTGACGCAAAAGCAAGGCTCGGGAGGTTTGCAGACATTGTGGCCCTCCTTCAAAATCTTATCAATGAAGGTTTTATAACCTTCGGGGTCAGAATCGGCCATGTCGTCAAGCATTTTCCACACATTGTCAGCTTGTTTGTGCAGTGCTTCCGAATCCATACTGGCCGCCATTTTGTAAGTCGGAAGTGTGAGTGAAGACTGGTGCCCAAGAAGTTTTCTGATGTGCGCGCACGAGTTTGAGAAGAACTTGCGCTGGCTCTAAAATTTGCAGGCGCTGTAGTTTGTTTTTATCTCTGAAAACTCTGTTTTGTAGCGATTCATATAAAACCTTCACGAAATTGTGAATCCAATAGCAGAATATGTATAGTCTAAGGTGAGTATAAATCGTTCATAGTACTATTGTTGGACTACATCATTTGTGAGTCTTCTCGTGATTATAACATTCTGACTTCAGCACCAAACCGTTTCACTTTCAGTCAATCAGTGTGTGAGTCAGCGAGATGTTTCATTAGTTTTAATAAGCCAAACTGCTTTGATTTGTCTCTTTTTCACACAGTAATTTTGTTCTTTTAGTAAGAATGTAAATTTAAGTGAAAGCTAGATTTTTTCTACATATTTAGCATGACTCTAATCTCTATACAGTATGTTGATCTCAAAATGATAATTAAGCAATGTTTCTTTTAAGTTAAGGGATTGTAAACTATCTTCCTTCTACTGTGCACATCTTTGGTAAATTGAATGGTGTTTTGAAACAATTTATACTCTAAAGGACCTACGACCATATTATATGAAAAATGAAAAAATTATTTGAGAAAGCCAAGGCGGATTTCAAGTTCAGGAAGGCTGGTGAGGGACACACTCTTGGAGATGAGAGGACTCAGCCACAGGCCTCCACCAGCCAGGGCCGAAGAGTTGAAGCACGTAGGCCGCCCAGTGCTAGTGCTCAACGGGCAGGACAGGTACGGTTAACAAATTTGAGCCTTTTTATTAAGTTACTGTAGAAATGCGTGCGTCCCAAGTTACTGGCATCTTACAGGTTGGACCAACAATAATAATTATTGAACATCAAACCCACCCACCTGCCTGTCTGGTACTGTACATATAAAATTACCTACCAACTACATCTGTCAGATCTGATTGCTTTTACCATAGTATTATGTTGCTAAATTTCACGTGTAAATGAGTTTCAGGATATAACTGAATGTAATAATAGTGATCTTTCATTAATGGCCACTAATGATAAGAGTTCTGGAAACACTGACAATTGTAAACAAGACATCCAATTCATGTTCACTTTGGAAAAGTGTATATTTTTACATTAAAGTAAAAGTACAATGAGAGTGAACAAGCATCATTCGTTTTCTTCAAGATGGTCTCAAAATGCAGGAAGTGGCATTTCAGAGAGTTTAAACTTCAAAATTTCCCAGGAAGTATGCTCTAGGACCCTCTAGAACTTGCACAGTCAGAGCAAGAACTCCTATGGGGCCACCTGAAACTTAGGACATGTGAGAAATGGCAAATTTGTCAGCCATCTATCAAGAATTATTATAGCTCAGTTGGTTATTATGTCATGCTTGAGTCTTTCAGTTTTTATACTACATTTCTGACTTTTGAAAATTCAGTTTCATACTTTTGTTACATGTAGCTATTAAAAAACAATCTAGTAGCAGTAGAGAAAGTGAAAATTTGTTACTCAAATTGCAGGCAATTCAGTCATTATGTTTAATTAGGGTCCAAAAATAGGCCAGTTGGGCAACAAGATCAATAATGTTATGTACACTTTTGTTTCAGGCCTTCAATTATGTAAAATTTTCATATTCATTTGGTTATACAATCCAAACCATGTAATATGCCAGCTGGGGGCATTATCATAGACTGAAAATTTATACAAGATATTCATTTGATACTGTAAAGGCTTTATTTTTAACTAATTACCAGTTTCATTAGTATTTTTATTTCAAAAACACAAAAATTGCTATAATTAATAATAATTTTTTTTGGAGCTGAAAGGGTTCACCCTGTTTAATTCACCTAGGCTGCTCTTGAAAGAATTTCACAGCAGGAGAGAGTCAAGGAGAGACGACCTCAGTCAACACAAGCCACATGGAAACACTCTGTAGGAACAGCACAGGCCTCCCCAGCTGCTGCAGCATCAATGGCAGCAGGATCTGCTACCGCTCTTGATTATGAGAGGATGAGAAAAGAGGGTAGGGATGTCAAATGTGTTCAACCACATGCTGCAGGCCAACTTTAGTAGCCCTCTGAATAGGAAAAACATGTAATGTACATTGTAAGATGGCAAGCTTCTTTTTTTAGGCAAGCCAAACTTTAGGGTCTGGTATACAGTAAAACTATTTTTCTTTAAGATGTCTGAGTATAAATTACCTACCGTAGTTAATATTGCATTTCATGATATCTGCATACACTGAACATTGTATGTTCAATTTTGAAATATATTAAGCAAAATTAAGACGTCTACTTGTGCATACATGTAACTTTGTGTATTGGAAATATCAGAGCTCTACTTTAAAAGAGTTGACAAATTGCACACAGTTAAACAAGAAATGGTGGCTGCCCAGGCATGCGACAGACAGATCAGCAACAGTTCCACTGAGACACCGTGGCCAACCACTGTTGAGGTAAATGTTACAGGATCTTACTTCAATCTGTAATTATTCAAATAAGTGCCCTTGTTCCAATTAACTACCCTACTTGAATAGCTAGTTGTTCCCCCCAAACAAGTAAAGCTCTCAGTGCCATTTTTTTGAACTGACTGTTATAAGTCAGAGAAGTTTCAGTTACAGCAGAGCAGTGCTGTTGAACAGCTTATATATCAGCAAGAATAAGAATATTGTTATTATGTCATCATTACACAGCTCTAAATCACAAATACGATGTCACAGCGTTTTGAGTGACATGTTGTAGGCAGACACACCATGTCCTTAATATAA
>JAOBYE010063566.1:1581-19505 GCA_025403585.1 Parazoanthus swiftii
GATAATCACAGACAAACTGCGAGATCTTACCGCGCGGGTCCCTCGGTTTCGCCGTCACCAGCCGTTCCACACATGATACATGTACGAGTGTCTTGCTGCGCGTCGCCAGGTTTAATGACGACGCCATGTTTCGCTAACAGCTGGAACGAGTGCATTCAAGGGTATTAGTCTAAATAATGTTGTGCAAGATTACATAAATATATTATATTTTTAGTTCCTCCACCCAGTTCAGCCAGCTAAAGGCCTTAAAGACCCCGCCACGCGCTACGTTCTTGTCCCACGATACGCTACGCCACGATAGCGTACGATTTCGTGGAAAATCGTAGGAAGTCGTGGAAAAATCGCGGAACAAAATAACGCCATCACACGTTACGTTTTGTCATACAGCTACCATATCAAAACGTTTATGCACGTACTCGATAAGAAGTGGCGGCAATGCAGAACGATACCGCAGATCTTCTATGTTTTATTACTCTGTTGACTATTCATAAGCATAGGAAGTGCTGGGAAAAAGGTCTGATGAGGGAGATCGAAGAGCAAGATATATTTTCAGAGTGCATCCTGGGCTTTAATTGAACTGCTGGAGTAAGTACCGCCCCTTATTACCAGACATGGCACTTTTATGCACTCATCGATTCCACTTCGGAGAGGATTATTCTTTGAAAGTCTTTTGCGCCTAAAATTTTCGGCCTCATTTTTCTATTGCTGGATTTCACTCAATCCCCAGGGAATCAAATCACAATGGTTAAGGCGGCCATGTTGGTGTCCCAAACAAAAGAATCTAATTGCAACTCCACTGTAAAAGGGCACCAACGTGGCGGCTTTGACGTCACATGAAAGCCAAGAAATTCTGGGGACTAAGTGTCTTAGGGGAGTCCTACTGAAAAGTCACCGACGTGATTGAGCAATAAGGCCTGTCACCAAACACACATACCTCAGCTACATCCACGGGATTCAGCTCGTGTTTACTGTTCATGCGAGGCATGTCAACTTCTTTCCACCTCCGCCACCTTTGCTCACGGGGTCGTTTCAAAGCTTTCTCCTGCAATGAAACAGCCACATGAATTGAAACGATATCAGCTATTTCGTGATAATACAGGCCTGCTCGCGTTTCTGCTCACTGGGCACAACAATGGTTCAGCACATTCCGAAAAGTTTGGCGCTCACTCTTGGATCTTAATCAAAAAAATTAATTGATTTTCTCAATTTATTGTTCAAGTTAAGCGGGTTACTTACACCCTGTTACAAACTCAGAGAAAGTAGCAAGGTTGTCTGTCCGATTTGCTTTTGCTGCATGAAATGAGCCGTACATATGAAACCTTTGTACTATATCAGTGTTCCCAATACTTCTGCAAATCAAGGGTCTTTGGGACCCTCAGTCCCTATAATTAGGCGAAGAAGATTGAAATTTGTGCATCCTTTTAAGATTATATTCAATTTTTGTCCATCAAATACGCATTGCGAGGGGTAAATGGCAACCCTGCTATATTCACCTAACAAATTGCAATTGTAACTTCTTCAAGGTACTTAATTTTTTTTCTTGTTTTGCAATTGTAGCTTTAAAGTGTGAAATTGTTTGTAGCGTGATGACGCAACAATTTATGCAAAAAGGTAATTACGGGATGAGCAAATACCCATTTAACATCTTTCAGACACTTCTTAAAATTCCAGTGATAATGTGTCCGAAAACTATATTTGCATCTGATTTCGCTTATTAAACGAGTATGTAATACTCTCTACAACCACACAACTAGCATGATAACACAAGCTCCAACAAAAAACCGAACGGCTTTCACCGTTAAACACAATGTACATTGGGATTTCAAGTTCGAGTTCAAAAATTATGTGGTTCGACTTATCATGTTCAATTTGATTTTGCGTGCTTCAACTTAAATTAAAAAGTCTTTAAAAATACTTACCATATCATCCTCCTCTTTCCAATTTGCTCTGCGAACCTTCAGCAGCGAAGTTGTTGGTAAACCTTTCGCAATGGAATTTCCCCGCAGAGACTCATCACCCAGTCTTTCAAGTGTCGCCGACGAGTGTCCTTCACTGTGAGCACTGTTCGACATCTTCCCAGCCAATTTGGCACCACCAATTGGCGAGGAGCATCTCGACCCAACATGAGAAAAGTATTGCTTCAGACAGGCTTCTGAACAGAATACGTCCCCCCTGGTATCACCAGCCTGAACATTGATACTGTCAACCTTGTACTCTTCTGCACCCGTCTCTTCAACCAAACTCTTGCTCGAGTCCTGCTCACAACTACTTGGTTCATCAGAATGGCGAGTAACGCCGATTCCAATTATTAGAACGTCACAGTGCCGGCAGTATGGTCCATCGGGTTTCTTCTGGGAAGCTTTTCCATCTCCCCTTGTCACATCGAAACGCGAACAAGGTACAGGCCCCTTATTGTAGGATTCATGATTCGAAGAAGCTCTTGATCCGCCAGATAAAAAGCTGCGATTCCTGTTACTTTTTGATGATGATGGTTTCCACGATGGCTCAATAACAATGTCTGACGGTCTTGGAGGTGAGCAGCCAATCAAATCAGCCACTGATGCAACTCTCTCTGAAACCTGTTGCTCCGACGTTGGCGACAAAGTTAAAGTCACGTTGATGTTGTCGAGATCAGCATCGAGTTGATCTTGCGAGCTATGTTGAATGTCAGAGTTCTGCATTGAATGTACATTTGCTGCTGAATGCGGCAACCTCATCTCCATAATTCGACTTTCAAGCTCACAAGATTTAGTCCTGTAGGCATCTGGGTATTGATTCAGATTCTCGCGTTTGATATTGGCTTCCGTAATTGGTGGAAAAGTTGGTGAATCCGTGCATTCACGATGTGACTCGCGATTCAAAGCGGAAAACCTGGGTGTTTGCGGTCTATTTACAGCATCAGATTCCGGAGACGATGATGCGACATACTGAACAGTTTCTGGTGACGGGGAAAGAGAATTTGACAACGAACTTCTACCCGACGCCATCATTGCTGCGCTGCTGGTACCTGGCTCAACTAATGCTTCAAGGGCAGCGTTTGGGTTGATATTATCTGACAACGGAGGAGAAGGAATCGACGCTGGAACTGTCTCTATTGGCTTTTCCATGATGCATGAACGCTTGTGCGGCACTTCTATACCTGAACGATTTACTTCTCGTACCCTTGCATACGAGCGACCGACCATGTTGAGAAGCTCAGCTCGCCGTTGTGCAGAAACATCGCCGTTGACCATAAGCTTTCCATTTGTGGAGCGTGGCGACGGGGGGAGGGATGAGGGAGGTGTTGGAGGCTGGTCAAGTGCGCCTTCTACCTCTGGAGTGGGATACTGGGCATAGACATCAACCATTCCATCAATGGTGGCCTTGCCTAAAGAACCTTTTAACACACAATGTCCATTCAGAGGTGAGCTTCCATAGGGATGCATCAGAGCATGGGTTAGAATCAGTTTCGGCTCACACAAGGAAAGAGTAGCAGCAGATTTAATCATACCACTTAGCTCGGAAGCAACTTTGGTTATGGATGCAGCCGGAACGTCCTCGGAATTATGCATCTTTGGTTGAGACAAGTTCAGGAGTTTCTTCTTTTTCTGCTGTTCTTTTAAAAGCATTTTCTGCTGCCGTAGCTCCTTTTGTAGCTCGCGTTTTCGCCTTTGCTGTTCTTCATACTCTTTTCTCTTCCTTTCATACTCCTGTCGCCTCTGGTCAACGATCTGTTTTTTCAACTGGTCTTGTTCCATTTTGCTATCCTCAGCTGTAATTATCGATTTCCACTCCATCTGCACGGCATCCTCATTCACCTTCTCTAACCTCTTTCTCTCTTCCTTCCTTTTCTTGTTTGCAGCTGCGGTGCTATCTGTCTTAGAAGATTTCGGTCTTCCCGGTCCTTTGGACTCTTTACTTCTTGAAACTTTCTTTCGAACTGCTTCGAGCGGAATGCCTTGAAATTGTGATGGAAGTAATTGCGTTCCAATAGGCTGTTCTGAGAGCACATCTTCCATGGTAATCACTGGTCTGGTTTCACTCGGATGTCCCCCAACAGCTGGCCGTTTAGAGCTGACAACAGGCGCATTTTCACGATTTAGATCACTTCCACTAACACGTGGCGCAACAGGCTTAGTCAGCCGAGCTTCCTCTTGTGCAACATTGAAAAATTCACCAGAATCCAAAAATGGAGATTTCGTTTTGTGTTGTTCAGGACTTGACCAAGCAGAATTCCCATCTATTTTACCTGCTTTCCTGAAATGTTCCGTGTTATTAGTGCCGACAGATTTGGATTTCTCGGACAATTGCTCATCGATGTCACTTCTTACAGAAAAATCACCACTTGATCGAATGACATTATTCACTTGCATCTGCTGTTCAGAACTCCTAAATTCAACCCTTGGAAAACCTTCAGTTGTTGGACTCGTAACACGCGAATCAGCTGGCGGTGAAGTGAGAGTCTGTTCATGGCATTCCAATGAAATTGAGCTGGCCTGGGATTCGGGATCTCTCCTTTTAGGTGACGTAGGAGCGTAGTGTCCTGCTTCTGCATCTACTTCAGGAGGGGGAGTCTTCAACATGTTTTCTTCATCAAGTTCTAGCTCACCAGAAGGCAGGGAACTTTCTATTTCCTTACAAGCTTCTTCCTCACTTGCCATATCTGCAACCATACATTCAAGCTTTTGCAGAGCATCGATGCCTCCGGCGTTTACTTTTCTCGTTCCTGAAGAAGACCCTTCCTTGACATCCTCAGTTTGAGGTTCTTCGGGTGTAGGTTGTTCTAACTGGTTTTGATTTTTAGAATTATGATCTCTGTTTTGCTGCAAACTCTCTTTCGATGCAACAGAAACCTCGATGGTTCCCGAGTCATCAACTTCCTTCCCAGACAAAGAAGTTTCGCAGTTTTGTCCTTCATTATGAGTCTGCCGCTTTTGCTGACGGTCAACTTTAAATTGTGCAACAACCATCTCCTGAGTTCTAACCAATACATCTCCAGGGCTATTATTATCTAATGGTGCACTTCCTAGTGATGGCTGCCACTGAGCATCGTGATAACTCGGATCAGTGTCTCCCTTTGGTTCTGGCATTGCAATTGGAATTTCAAGATTTTGCGATGGTGCTGAAGGTGTCTGAGGAGTTGTAGGAGTTGTGGGCGTTGAAGGTGTTTTGGACACTTTTGAAGCCGAATCTTTCCTTGGCCCTCTCTTCTTGGTACCTTTAGTGCCTTTTGCCTTTGCAGGAACAGTTACCTTTTCTTGTCGCTGAATTTCCATGAACTCGTCACTGAATGGATTGTTTGCATGAGCAATGTATTGAACTAATGGCCGTTTCTGATCAACCTGCTGCTGCATGTACTTCAAGTAATGATCTGGTGTTGGGAACATATGCTGAAAACTGTCGGAACTGGTCACTGGGACTTGCTGATGAACTTGAGGAAAACCCTGTGCTTGGCTTTGCATTTGTCCCTGTGGAAAGCCCTGGTGGTGGTCTTGAAGTTGAGTTTGTGGATGGCTCTGAGAATGGCTTTGTAGTTGGCCCTGTGGGTGACTTTGCACAGCTCCTTGTTGGTGTTCTTGCTGTTGTCCTTGTGGGTGCGCCTGTGGTAGTCCAGGTAAATGGCCTTGAGGTGGATGTGGATGACCGAGGGGGAACCCCTGTTGGTTGACCAGCAAGCCCTGTTGAGGCCTCTGTGGATGGCCCAGAGGCAAACTCTGCCGAGGATCCTGCAGATGACCCTGAGTTTGTACGCCCTGTACATAGCTCTGATTGTGGGGTGGTGGCACCTCTGCAGTGGTCATAACTTGTGATTGAGGGTCACTCGGAGGATGCTGTTGAATTACAGGTTGAAGAGGGGCTTGGAGCCCCGGCGTCAACTGCGGTGACTCATGGAAGCCCTGGTAGGGCCCTACTTGTTGCTGGGGTTGAGGGAGGGATGTCTCTGGTACTGGAGGTGTTTGGTGGGGGGTCATTACTCGACTGACAACTGGATCCTGCTGCTGACGAATACGATGCGAAATCTCCATCTGTTGAAGTAACTGTTGTTGTAACAGCTGTTGCTTCGCCTGCATCTCAGGGTCAGGGTCTTGACTCTGGGATTTCTTTGGCCTTCTCCCCCTGGGTTTACTT
Source organism: Parazoanthus swiftii (assembly GCA_025403585.1). NCBI lineage: Eukaryota > Metazoa > Cnidaria > Anthozoa > Zoantharia > Parazoanthidae > Parazoanthus > Parazoanthus swiftii. Next base: position 7,690 of record JAOBYE010063566.1, read on the forward strand.
TGGGGTTTCTGTGCTTGAGGCTGCTGGTTTAACCAGTCAGGAGGGACACATTGCCCAGGTAAGGGGGACGCTTGGGGGGTAGGCGTATCTCTGCTCTTGTTTCTTCGTGGCTTGCGCGCCTTCTGTTGAGAAAAATTACAATTGAGGTAAGCTTCTGAGGATGTTAACAATGTGCAAAAAAAATCCCATTGCTGTGTTGTTTGAATGACACGCACCCTTAAGATTGTCAATTTGTTCCATTGCGTTTGCGGTTATTTGATTACGAGTACAACACGCAAATAATTTAAATACGGATGCTCTGACACGAGTTAAACGTTCTTAGTGTCTATCATTTACAAAGTTAAAAAAAACCTAGATTTTGGCAGGTCCTTTGTCGTTTTTGTTCAAAACTACAAAGCACTGCCACATCATTAAGAACTCCTGTTGTTGAATCCAAGTAAAAACAAATTTCCAGTAAAATGTCGCAAGGGGCCCAAATTTCTTTCAAAGTTAACACTATGCGACACTATGCAAGGTTTTACAATGAACAGTTGGGTCCCATGTATTTCGTTGAGAATTAAGTTCTAGACCAACGGGATTGCTTGACCATTTACAAACGGGCCATTATTTCAAGGAGTAGGCCCTTCGAACCATTCTTCAGCATATTAAACTTGAAAGTAACGACAAAAGCGTCCTGTTCGCATAAGCATTTTGTATTGAATATACTAAAAACCCGCTATGGTTGCAGACTGTAAAAAGCGCACTAAGTAATAATTTAATTGGACATAAAACTGTCGACAATTTTCAAGAATGTTTGTTATATGCCTACTGGTTACAATCACTAAACAACTCTCGCTCTACACGCTAATCATTTGTTCTCATTAATATTATCAGTGCTCGAACTTCACCTTTTTTTTGCTGGTCCATGGGACCACTGGGCTAAATATTTAGTGGTCCTAATGCAAATGTCACTGGTCCTAAGTTTTTATTTTACCCATAAGATTTTATTCCACCCACCTACTACTACAGAAAATGGGAGTTTCAAATAAGCAACGTCATAAGTAGTATCAAAAAGGTACCCAAGCTTCTTCAGTGTGTCCTGATCTTGTTTCCTCATGACTGCAGGCAATACCCATTCCTCTCTCGGTTTTTCCTTTCCACTTCTTGCCTTTGAACTTGTATAATGACCTCGTTCTCGTCATGTGCTTTCAAATTATTAGTTCCAACTCGAATAGAGTAATTCACATTTTTTCTGTTCGGAAACTCTCTACAGGCTGAGCAAAACATCTTGGAGTTCTCCTGATTGTACTCGAGCCATTTGTAATCTGTCTTCCAACCTGGTTGAAATTTCCTTTTTTTCTTTTTCGTAACAGTATCCTCAGAATGGTTGTGTCAGATTCGTCATCTAAAACGATGGCATTTGAGCCTCCTGATCTTTTTAGTTGAAAGAAAGAATCAAATGATTGTTGTTTTACTTTTTTCGCCATTTTGTTTCAGACCACGTGGAACGATTGCACCATCCAATGTCATTCCCAGGACCGCGCATGCTTGTTCTGATTGTGCCTGACGGATTTTAACCCGGTTTCTTGATTAGTGCAAGTGAAAGATCTGATCGGTGAAAACATTGGAAATTTCTGAATTTTGGTCGCTCACCATCAATCTCTATTTTTAGGAGAGGAATTTAACTCGTCCCATAGGACGACTCTGAAAAAAAAACACTCGTCCTACATCGAATTTATTCGTTTTGGACGAGTGGACGACCGTGAAGTTCGAGCGCTGATTATTCTATCGCACTTTTGTTTTGTTATATGTTGCATATGATTCCAATTTTTGTTTTACACAAGGCGCAAAGGACTTGATTTTTAGGATATGAGTGCTAACAGAGATTTAGTTTACTGTTACTTTAATACCTGTGGATTGGGGCTCTTGATAGGGGGTTTGCACTCAGAATTTGCTGCAACACCCTGCTGTTGCAGAACCTGCTCTTTAGGGAAGCCCTGAGCTAGTTGTTGTCCCTGCTGCATCTGAATCAATAGCTGTTGTTGAAGCAGTTGTTGCTGCGGGTTTGTCGAGCTGACCGGAATCATTCCCCCCTGTAACTGTTGCTGAAGAATTTGAATCTGCTGCCAACACTGAAAACAAAACGTACTGTTAAATCATTGAACAGTACACGAGGTTGATTGCGCTTTCGCTAAATCGTAATGTGCATTCCTGATGCACTAAAGCAGTAAAGGTTGTATCAAACGGACCGGTTTACAACAATTTCAATTACCGTTGAGAGGAAGTTTTGGTACAAGTGTGACGTCACGGGTCACGTAAGAACACGTAGGCCATTTTTGTCGATGTCTGTGCGCGGCGGATGAGAGCAGGGAAATGTGAGACACAAAGTAATGGTGCGTCCGCGAAAAGAACATTTTCACTATTATTAACATTTGTATTACATTCGTTTCATTGTTTTGGTAAATACTACAATTTCGGCTGAAATCAAGAAGTGTTTTTGCGTTTTAGTTAATGTTTGTGAAAAGTCCAAAGTAAGATTAGCAAAATACCTAGAACAACAACAACTGTTTATGGTTTGCCGGCATTTCTGACCATTCCGCCATGCTGGTGAATTATCCAATACGAAAAAAGAATATTTCCATAAAACACTTGTGAACCGGGAGCCTCTGAGCCTTGTTGTGGTAGAAAGTATCAAGATTATCTTACACTTTATACTACAGAGGGCTCTGGATCATTATTAAGTAACACTCTGCCGTCAAAGAGACAATATCAGTTAACATTTGGCCCGGTGAGACAGGAAGAAGTATCACGGTTCTTGCTCATCAAATTTCAAGGGTCTTCAATTAACGTTAGTCACCTATGGTAGACTGTATACCATAGAGAGCACCAGCCAGCAAAATGAAATACAGTAATCGCCACGTTGTTTGACCAAACAAGCAATTAATTGCAATTAGTTTAGCTAGGATTTGCCAGTTACTGAAAGTAGACCGATATTCGAATGTTGAAATCACTTCTTGATTCTTAGAGGAAACTTGTGATCTGGCTTGACTGAAGAGCAGTTTCCTTCCACAAAAAAAACAATACCCGCTTAACCTGCTTACCTGGATCATCTGTTGCTGCAGCATCTGTGCCTGATGCCGCAGAGCTACGAGGCTCTGCCCAGCAACAGTGTTCTGCCCTTGACTCTGTTGGAACTGCTGCTGCAAAGCTTGGAACTGTTGCATGTATACTGCTTGTTGTTGCTGCATCATAGAGAACTGGTGACCGAGGCCCATCAGCTGCTGATGGACAACCTGCTGCTGTGGCTGGGATGCAGGAAGCATTACCTGACTGGCACTTTTGCCAGCTTGTGACTGAGGTGGCCGAATCTGTTGTGTTGGGGCTACTAGTGGCTTGTCTTCTTTCTTTTCTTCTGCACTTTTTTCGTTTTTAAGATCTGCTGGCGTGACAACATTTTCTTGTATTTTCTCTACTGAAGCACCCTCGGTTTCCTTTTCTTTGTTTTCTGCCCTGTTTTCCTTTTCTCCTGGAATGTTTTCTTTCACCTCTTCTTGCTGCTGTAACTTTTCCTCGCTTGAAGCAGTTTGATGAGAAACACTGGCTTCAGACACTTTCAACAACTGGGTTGTTTCTGCCTCGCTCTTTTCATGGTTATCACTTCCAACATCAAAATGCTTTGGTTTCTCTGACACAGCTACCCCGACCTTTTCTTTCGCAGCATCTTCTTCCTTCTTTTCCTTTTGTTCTATCATCGCTTTTTCAGTATCAGACGTAGTTACCATAGTACCTTTCGTTTGATCCGAAGGGGAATCTTTTGCTGGCGCTGACACCATTTCTACTGCCTCTAACCGACCTGCTTCATTTTCAGCCAACTGCTGTGGTTCTTGATGTTCACTACTGTCTTGACAAGTACTTTCCTGGACACCACTTCCCCCACCTTTCTCAGAATCTATGCCAGAACTGTCACTGCGAGAACCGTCTCCCTTTTGGGATTCATGTGGCAGGCTTTGCGTTGTTTCTGGGAAACTTTCAGCTTTGTCTTCTTCCTTCATTTTACCGGCTTGTAAATTGACGTCCCTGCTATCAAGATCTTCCTGGTGTTTTTTACTGGCGGGCGTAGTACACCTGCTATTCTTGGTTACCGTTTCCGTTGTACCTGTAAACTCTTTCTCTGTGTCTGCATCAGACTTTCGGGGAGCTGGGCTGGGATGGGAGGTGTTCTGTTGGTCAGAAGATACTTTTCGCTGTTGCTGTTGTTGTTGCTGTTGCAAGAGCAGTTGTTGCTGTTGCTGCAGCTGCATTTGATACAATTGCTGCTGTTTCGTTGGATCCAGCCCGTAGAGTGCTACCTGCCCTTGCTGCAACCCTGGTGGAAGACCTGGTGCTGGTGGTCTTAACGCAAATCTTTGATGTGACAAATCTAACACTGGCCCTGGCTGCCCTCCAAGCTGACCTCCTTGCCTCTGTTGAAATTCTTGAACGACCTTGTCATACTGTAGCGTCTGTTGCCCAAGTCCCTGACGCTGTGCCATCCGTCTTTGGTACTCCAACATCATCTGCTGCTGCATAAGTTCTGGAAACTGCGGACGAATTTGCGTCAACTGCTGCATTGCCTGAGGGTTGGATGGGTCGATAACACCTGGCACCATGCCTTGAACAAACTGGTGTTGAAGAAGCTGTTGTTGAACTTGAGATTGGAGCTGTTGCTGTTTCTGAGCTTGTCGTTGTTTGTACAAGAACCGCAACCGCTCCTGGTGCTCCTCCTCACTTTCGATTTCTGGCATATCTTTGGGACTGACGAACTGGGGAGCCCTGGGCCTGGCAAACTGTGCCGTCTGGTGGGTAGGTGCCTGTATTGGGGATGCAGAAACCGGTAGCACTGCTCCTTGCACAGAGGCAACCCCACCCTGTTGTTGCTGTTGAAGAAGCTGATGCTGCTGAACTTGCAGCTGGTATAGATGCTGCTGCTGTTGTATCCGAAGCAGTTGCTCTCGGTGTTGCTGCTGGATCAGTTCGATTTGTTGGGGGTCATCATCGGGTAGGTTTTGTAAAGGGGGAATAACGGGCTGCTGGAGAGGCACTGCTTGCACTGGCTGAGAAGGCAGTGGAGGAGGCGGTGGGGGTGCAGGAGTTTGGGGTGCTGAATGAGAAGTGCTGACTTGAGGACGCATCATTCCCACTGGCATTTGTTGCATTGGTTGCTGTGGTACTGGCATTACAGGATGCTGTGCTTGGGACTGGGGTAAATGCTGAAGTGGTTGAGGTTGCTGTTGGCTTGGCGGTGGACCAGAAATTGGTGGTGGCATCTGAGGAAGCACCTCCTCTTGTGATGGGTGTGGCCATGCTCCACTCATATTAGACGCATGCATATGAGGAACCTGGCCATCTGAATGTTGGAAGCCCTGTAGCGGCCCTTGGTGCTGCGGCTGTTGCAACGACTGTGCCCCCACTTGGGAAGGTAACGAGGTCGGGTCATGTTGCCAGTGGGATAAAGGTTGCCCTTGCTGCAAATGAGTATCCTCGGTTCGCTGTTCCTGAGGAATTTCCATATCAACACTATGTTGGCGCAGTTGAAAGGAACCCCTGTTATCCATTATGGGTTGCTGTTCAGGAATGCGCTGTCCTTCATGACCTGTGCCCTGGTCTTGAAGAAATGGAGCATGCTGAGAAACTGGTGGTGCACTTGAAGCAACTGCATGTTGCTGTTGTTGCTCTAGCTCAAATTGTCTTTGCTGCCATGCTTGTTGTTGTTGTTGCTGCTGCTGCTGCTGTTGCTGTTGCTGCAACAGCTCTTGTGTGGGATATGCCTGTTGGGGTTCTGACGTGACAGGGAATGGGCCCTCGCGTTGTTGTGTTGGCTCAAGCCAAGATTGACCAGACGATCCACGCTGCTCTTGAGGCTTCTGATGCCATGATGTTTGACGTCTCAGTTCTGGTTGTGATTCCTTAACCAGCTGAGAGGGGACTCCTAGCTCATTACTCTGCTGTTGGTGGTGGGAAAAAGAATTTGGTTGCTGTTGACTCCAGATAGAACCTGGGGGTTGAGATATCTGCTCATGTGTCTTTTCTGGCCAGCTAGTCCAAGAACTACTTTGGGGTTGGTGAGCCAGGTGGTCTTCTCCAAGTCGGATGGTTCCATTATTCATTGGATTAGGTGGTGGATGCAAAGCCCTTAGCTGGTCCATATCATGCTCAGTTCTCGAGAGAGGTCTGTTCCGGTCGTTATTTTCTATTGGTTGACTTGCACTTTCTCTAGATAAATTAGAGATCGGCTCACTTGTTTGCTGCTCAACAGCGGGTTGGTTTCTCTCGATGCTATCAGGTCTGGGAGTTTCAGCATCTCCTTCTTGCAACACAGTCAATACAGCTCCTTCTGGTGTTGAGTTCTCCCGATCAGCTTCATTGGTTTCTCCCACTGTTCCTCCGCCTTGCTGATTGTTGGGCAGTGATGGTCTTCTGGCAGACTTTTTAACACCTACTTTTTTCTTGGTGTCTTCACACAAAGGCTTTGCTTTGGTCTGCTGAGTCCGCCGTAGCTCCTGCCTCATGAGGATATTTTCTTGCTGATGCTGCTGGGTTTGGCGTTGATTTTCAAGTTGTCGTTTCTGCTGTAGGAGTTTCCACTGACGTTCTTTTTCTTGCTGAACACGCAATCTTTCCTTCCGCAACTCCTTTTCCCTTTCCTTTTCTTCCTTAGACTTTGCTGCTTTACCACCAGTTTTCCTGCCCCGTCCTCCCTTCTCAGAGCTGGCATCCGAGGTCGGGGCACCAGTGACACGTGGAGCGGGCACAGCAACAGAATTTCCATATGGAAATTTTCCAGGGAACGAAGGAGTTGTTGGTGTTGCTGGAGCAGGCGTAATTGGTGTCATAGGTGTCATAGGAGCAGCTGGCGATGCTGGGATGGCAGGAGTGCTCGGAGTCAAGGGGGCACTAGAAGGAAGGCACACGTTCACATATTCTGGTACTGAAGGCGGAGGTGGAGGGGTGGGTATTGACATCTGTCGTGCAGGGACAGGAATCTCAGGATGGGACGGCTTGGAGCCTTCACTTTCAGCTGGCTGTTGCTGCAGTTGACTTTGCAGCTGCTGCTGTTGGTCGAGCTCCTGTCTCAGTTGTTCTTGCCGCTGTTGCTCTTCTGCTTTCTTCTGTTCTTTTTCCTGTTCCCTCTTTTCCTTTTCTCTTTTCTCCGCCTCTGCCGCCAACTATATAAACAAAAAATACAATAAATCATCTTTCAAACAGAAAATTAGATAAATCCAACAGAGCTGAAAAACGCGTGCTCGTGCATCTGAGCCCGCGATCGGGGCTTGGGAGTGACAGCTAAAACATGTGGGAATTGCGGCAACTTTAAAACTTTCCGTGAGCACATTGGTTTTCTGCTTAGAATAAGAGTTATCTTGGAAACTGTGGGCTTATACTTCGACATGAGAAATAACAACTCCTGTACACTACAGGTTAAGTGCTGTACATAAAGTCAAATATTGCTCTAAAGTCGAGTATTTGTAGAAGTCGTAATCTGTTTCGCAACTTCTTTGCTCCTCTGACAATGGGTTTTAAAGGTAAAGAGGATCCGGAAAGGAATGTGCGTAAAACGGGGCGGTTGACAGAAATAGCTTTTAGTGCAGGTGGAAGTTTTGAGGCTTTGGCCTGCACTCCACACTAGTTGCCCCATGCACAGATGTTATTCAGCTCTGTTAGTAAATCCTAAACAAGACATCGGCCGTTTACTACTATTTACTTTGTTGGTCAATCTCAGGTGAATAAATTACGAAAAAGAAGCATACCCTTTTCCCTTGGTCCTTCAACTTCACGCGGTTGTCTCTTGCTCTGAGCTGTAAAGATACATGGAAAAAGTCTCATTCTTGTAGAACGAACTATTACCGAAGATTATTTCAACAAAACACTAAAGAACTTCAAAAAACGTTGATAGTATAGAAAATAAGATAAAAAACAAATGGAGCCACGTTTTGCTCAAGTTTGCAATATTGCTACAACAAACTATCGTGACAACTTAGTAAAACACCCACCCTAAACGGTTCTCTCTGTTCCACTGACAGTTTTCTCCACAGCCTTGCAATAGCACGGTAACGATTCGTCCATTCTGAAAGAGAAAATATCATCACATTAATTGACACCTCACAAGCTAAGAACTAAAAGCAACACCAGGCAAGTAGTAAACAACACGGTCGAACACATACTTGATGTTTCTGAGCATAGATGTTCAAATAATTGTTTTAGTGGTAGTTTTCTGAGGACTTGTCGCATACAGAAAATGAGTCCAATATTTCACTCAGTTTATTTCAAAGAACAAACGAAAACCAAAACATGCACCAGTGTACAGTTAGCCAACATTGAATGGTGTGAGAACCAATTACATTTGTGGACGACTTGCAACAGAATGAAGCTTAAAAAAAGTTAGAGGAATTGATAGACTGAGACTATGTACAAGCTGCGTTCATTAAATCAGTAGCAAATCTCAAATTAGTTCTAAACCAGAAGGGGTTCACTCACCAGGAAATTCAGCGCTCAAGTTTGGGTGCTCTATGTTAGCGTATAACACTGGCGAAATGGTTGCCATGACACCCAGTTTCTCATCGTCGTGCCACTTCTGCTGCTGTTTCTGTGGGTCGACTCTTGGACTTGGTGGCCTCCTCCTCTCTTTCGGCAGGTCTTCTGTCAGCCCAAACTCATCATGTATAGGAGGGAACATCCCTGGAGGGCCTTCATGTCCAAACGGATACTGCTGCTGTTGGTGGGCTCCCATACCTGCGCCAGAGGGAAAGCCTTCGATGCCATGCATGGGTTGGCTGGTAGGTCTTCCACTTCCGAAAGCAACATTTTCCTGTCCATGTATGAACTCTCCATAGCTATGAGGTGCTCTTTGCGGAGCTTCTTCAAACTGACCAGGGCGGATAGTTCCAGCAGGAAAAGCTTGAGTGTGTACTCCTTGATGATACTGGCCCACGGTTTGCTGCCCAGGGGCATACGATACAGGGTGGGTCATACTTGACTCAGCAGACGTTACACGATTGTTAACCTGTTGGGCCGGATGTCCAGAGATAAACGGATCCTGTCTGCCACTCAAACCGGGTGCCACAGCACCTGTATCCCTATGGTTCAACTCAATTTCTAGGCCTGCAAAGATTTCCTCCACCTCATGGCCATCTACATGTGGCAAAGTATCTGTTGGACTGCAGAGAAGATCCAGTACATTGTTCTGTTGTTGGCGCTGAGCCTGGGGGCCACTCCAAGACGATGCCGATGTAACAGGCAGCTCTTTACCAGCATGGGCCTGCGATAGTTGGGCAGCTGTTTGTGTCTGCAACTGACTACTCTTTGGGACTGGTGCTTGATTTGCTACAGCAAAAAAAATGAACCAAACTCCATCAAATCAAAACAGAGCAAGTGAAATGATGCAAGATTACAAAAACAAAACTAAAACACGTCATCGGAGGTTACAATCCTTACCAAAAACCCTCGCTTCCACATAACAAGATACACAACTTCACACAAACCACAGGACACACTTACAATATCTAAAAAAGAGAAAACCCGATACATCACGGCACAAATAAAACCCCTTTTTCACAAAACACCCGAACTTTATAACAACTAACAATTGCCAGAAAAAATACTGATCAAAATGGCATTAGCAACAAAAGAACTTAAAATGCAATTTCGTTATTCGCCAAGGACGATAAAACAATGCTACGTTAACTGTCATAGTGAAACAAAACAGTTTGCTAGGCACACCAGCGATACGTTTCGTAACGCTTGGACAACCGAAGTTGAAAGGATGTTTGTTATGAGTTTGTTTCAATAGAACTAAAATTAACAGATTTTCAGATGTTATCAAACTGTTTTGGCAAATGGAAGATCCAATCCTGCATCCATGTGTATTTCACTTCCAAAAGTGCTTTAAAGGAACAACATCTGGTACAAGAAGTAGGCAACTTCACTTGTTCTGTGGCACTTCGCTTTTTCCACATAAAAATGTTTATATTTTCGTACTGAAAATGCATCATCCTATGCACAACATGGTGTGACAATAATAAACGGAGATAGTGCTGTGCTTAAGATTTTGCTTTAACATTATGAACTCTAAACGGTTCATTTTCTACCTCGGATGCGTTTACTTACCCCGGGATTGATGTTGTTGGGCCTGGGAGTGAGTATACACAGGGGCTTGGGACTGAGGTTGGGACTGAGGTCCACTCATCTCATCATCTGCAAACATGTCCAGCGACGAGTACAACGCATCTGGATTGGGGATGTCTTCACTCAAGTTTAGTGCATCCGTTGGGATAGGGTCGGCTGCTGGAACGTGCCAACTGTAATGAAATCAATATAGATCAAGTTATTCAACAGAAGGGCATGAATATTGCTGGGTTTACTTCGAGCAAATTCTGGGGATTTTTTAAATCTTTAAAGCCCGTTACGTTTTTGAGTAAATCATATCAGAGTCCAAAACAAGGGCTAAATATAAGAATCCAATGGAAGTAACCTTTCGAATTCTAAAATAGAACATTGATTAGTATTGATGGTGGACTCAGCAGCATCTAAATATTTAATCAACCTGATTTACGTAAACAAATGTGACGAGACAGGAAAAAAATGAATGTTACTAAGATGACTGTAGCAAAGTTAATCTACGAGATACTTGTTTTCCGTTTAATTTTCAGCCAAATGTACGAGCTACTACGCATGTCTCCTGTGCTTATAAATCATTCAGTATCAAATAACAAACCTATCATGGTTGTCGAGCCCCATATTGGCATGGTGTTGTCCTGAACTGCTTTGATGTGGCCTTGAGGCGTATGGCTTTGGAGCCCCCTGTACATGAGGGCCCCCAGGGTACTGCTGCTGTGAATCCTGGCCATGACCTGCCGGACGTGCTGGATAAGCTGGTTGGGCACTAGACTGTTGGTATGGGGTCTGCTCGTGTTGTGGGAACCGCTCTCCCTGGGTCGAGTCTTCTCCAAAAGGCTCCTGGGAAGGTTTATCTCCATCTTCAGATGGTGTTGAGGGCGCATCTCCATCATTACGTCGACCTTTTTTCTTGGAAATAGAATCCAAAAGATTCTTACCAAAGAATGCCTCCTGTAAACATTGAGAGCAAAATAGCTGTCAAAACTACGGCCAACAAAAACAGATCAGATGTGTCGTCCACAAGAACGTCGACAGATCGAGAGAGAAATCGAACGTACTGACGCAGGGTAGTCAAAACTAATCGGCGATCTACGAATCTGACCAACTACTGTATTATAAACGAGAACTGAAAAGTCTTTTAGGAAGTGCGTCATGGAGAACTTGAATTTCAAACCATTTACTGTCGTGTACCGCTTAGTTCAAAACATAATGACTACCAGGCTCATATAACAAATCCACCAAATATAAAATTAAAATAACCTGTATGTAGCAACAAACTTGTCCTGTTTCACTATCAAAACCCCTTCGCTCAAACTTAAAACAAGCTTTTGTCTCATTTTACAAGCACAATCGCACAACTGCGCAGAACAAAGCAAGGATTTGCTGGTGATCACAACCCTGTTTACACTTTTCAGCACCTTTTACCTTGATTTGAAAATAATCGATCTCTTCTCTTTCTTAACTCAATCTGCCATGTTTCGAATACGTGTGGCCTGCCAACTGAAGCGCTTACGTTGTTCAGCGCATGATTTGGGAATTGGCATAAGCCCTGGCGAAACGTAGATAAAAGTCTCTGCAAGTTTGTGCAAGTTTTGACCTTCAAACCTGCGTTTAACTTGTGCTTCGTTTGGCCACTGACGAAGAACTTGCATTAAAATTTGAGCTCGCCCAGGTCGATGCAAGTC
>JAOBYE010063788.1:8236-21238 GCA_025403585.1 Parazoanthus swiftii
CTGTACTGAATCAATATGTGTGTTTGACCTCACATGAAACCAGAGCTGCAAGCATTTGTATCTTGTTTGCTCTCAGTATGATGAGGGAGAGTGAAGTCTGGACTTTTCGCGTACGGGGCACTTGGTATGCCTTTGTGTGTAGTTAACACCCGAGACATTGTAATTACTAGAGTTTATATCGATTAAGAAAACTCACACATATATTCAGTTTCTTTTTCTCTGTTGCATTGTTCAGTCCACCTATCCAATTAACTAAAATTACCAGTCATGTATTATTGAGCGCCAAAATCTGCCACTACTCTCTAAAAGGACATCTTGTCACCTTTGTAGTGAGTCCCAGACTCATAAGCCTCGCGGTTTCCGGCTCTACCTCGGTGTAAGAACCCACGACTGAGATCGTTCAGTCTGACTAACGTCGGACTGGGTTCACCAGTGGTGAAGGCGATAAATCACCCCCACAATATTGATACCTTAACTCTTCTACTCATAGATTGGAAAATATGCTTTAGTTATGGGAGTTCAATTAAACATTTCAGGTCACTATACCTGACCTTAACCAGACATAGAGCACGTTAATGTCCCAGAATTGGAGTAAATTTTGTAGAGTATGGGTGTAGGTATGCACCGTATCGCCAATCCTCGGCGGTAGAACGAGGCTTCATTGCGCACACTGTGACATCATTTGTGCACCTCTCAGGGAACCCTATGACGTCAGTCGTGAGGTTGTTACACCGAGGTTATCCTCGGTTTCTTGAGGTTCCTTGCCACACTACGGACCAAACTGTAAGCAATAAGTATCCATCGATATTCAACTGGTGGTGTGCGTTTGTAACAGCAACAACTGCCGGACAAGTTTTAAACTAATTAATGGCTGTGTATTTTATAGATGCATCTGTTCTCAAATAGGAAAATAATTAAGATTAAGAAAAAATGGAAAAGCAGAAATTAGGGCAAATTTTGTCATAAAATTCCGTTTTCAGAATCAAACTTCAATTTGCATCATTAATTTCGCATTATTTATAAGTGATGACGTCATCCAATTAACGTCAAAAGTTGTGTTCATGATCGGAATACAGTAACTGAAAGTTTAATTTTGATTGCTTCAAAGCTACAGATTTTAGGTGGGAAAACCTTGGGGGGGGGGTCCATTTGATCCTCCCCCCTTTGACGTTCGAGGGTTAATGATGTTATTTTCGTCAACGTTCAGAGAGTGGCACGACATGGCTCAAAAAGATGTCAAACCAGTGCAGGAGACCAAAGTTAAAGCAAAACTGGTGGGTTTTCACTTCTTGACATTATAGCACTTGTTTACGTGAATACCGCGCATGTAATATACCAATTTTCTAATGCAAATTTTTGCTAGATCCATTCCCTTGTGGTGCGGGGCTAAAAGTCATTACTCGGTCAAACTTGAGACGTCAACTCAACATAAACATCACTTTTAGCCCCCACGAAGGAATGGATGTAGCGTAAAATTTGCATTAGAAAAATGGTGTATTATGTCAGTGTGTTTATGAGCAAACACTGTCTATTACGTCAATGGTGTTTTTGTAATTCAGTATTTATTTGTATGAATGTCTTAGATGTTAGATAATTTCGTAGAATAACATCAGAGAAGTCATTTCACATCTTTTCTTTACTCCTTTAGAGGTCCGTGACACTTACCAGCGGCTTTCCATCTGAGGAAGTCTACGAAGCATACATGAACCCAACTGTGGACGAGTCGACTGAGCCGTTCGAGTGGGCCAAACCAGATCTTCACTCACTCAGGCTATATCCTTTAAGTGAAGTCACTGCCCCTTCAAACTGGATTCTCCACCTTTTGTGGCTCGGATTCCCAACATATTTCCCTTTGGAACCACTACCAGATACCATTTTCTTAGGATTTAAGATTACATTTTTCCGTTTTTCGACTACATTTTTGTAAACCTTAAGGTTACCAAATTTAGGTTTTTTTTGATGAATTTTTATCGGCTATTAATTTGGTAGTTTAATATTTTCTCAAAATAGAAAATTTAATTTATTAAATTAATCACCCACAAGCTAAGCGCTGCAAGGTCAGTGACGCATATCCTCTGGTATGTTGACAAACAAATTTAGTTGCAGTTGTTCTTAATTTTTTGCACCCAAATGTTAAAACTATTGAATCCAATTTAGTTATGGAATGAAGTTCAAAATGGCATTGTCGGAAATGAGTAATGAATGTCGACAACATGGAATAACAATGGTCCAATTTCCTTAACTGTTGTTACATATGCACTTGAGAAACTGGGATGGCCGCGCTCCAAAACAGACGAAGTTCTGCTGCCAGTGTTGAAGCAGCTGAACAAACAAGACGTAAGTAGTAATAATATAAGTAATAGTAAATATATTATTATTATTATTATTAATAATGATAATAATAACAATAATAATAATAATAATAATAATAATAAATAATGACTATAGTAATAAAGGAAATTAAATAACAATAATTGTAGTAACAATGAAAATAATAATAAGAAAAATTATTAAAACATGAGCATTGTAATAACAAATTTTCCCCACGCCATGTTGCAAGATTTGTTAGTCGGGTACTAAAGCCATTTCGTTTTTGTGTGTGATCGTTAAAGTCACTTTTGTCACAACCATTAAGACTGCAACATACTTTGTCGCGTCACTTACGTTGACTTTAAGCGTTATTATACGCCTATGTAGATATTGTGGCACGTGTAATTGAAGGCTGTGTCATGGAGTATGTCTCAGTCCCCCCGCAGGCCACAAAAAGCGAGTGTTGGGTCACCGTGGGGCTGCCGGCTGCTGAGTAGTGAGATATCACCAGTTGTGCGATTGCTCCCCGATAGTTATTGTCAACTCTTCCGTTCCCGAGACACGAAGAGTCAATACGATACGATGCGATGTAGTATATGACGTGTTGTGGTGTAGTGTGGTGTGATGTGGTGTGTGATGTGGTGTGGTGTGGTGTGGTGTGATGTGATGTGATGTGGTGTGATGTGGTGTGGTGTGGTGTGATGTGGTGTGGTGTGATGTGGTGTTCAGTTGTGCGATGTGGTGTTGTGCGATGTGGTGTGGTGTGATGTGATGTGGTTTTGTGGGCTCTGGTGTGGTGTGGTGTGATGTGGTGTGATGTGGTGTGATGTGGTGTGATGTGGTGTGGTGTGATGTGGTGTGGTGTGATGTGATGTGGTGTGGTTTTCTGTGATGTGATGTGGTGTGTGCTGTGATGTGGTGTTGTGTGATGTGATTTGATATGGTGTGGTGTGGTCTGGTGTGATGTGGTGTGATGTAGTGTGGTGTGATGTGGTGTGATGTGATATGGTGTGGTATGGTGTGTTGTGATGTGATGTGATGTGGAGTGATGTGGTGTGGTGTGGTGTAATCTAATCTAATGTGTTGTGATATGATGTGACGTGATGTGATATCAATTATGAAATAAAATGATATGATATTCCATTCTATCATACAAAGTTGTGCGAATAAGTTTGCATGTGTTCCACAGAAAAAGAAACATTATAGGTAGAGAGCCAGGATGTACACACAGAGGACAGAGGAAGCTTTCGTGTGTGCCACCTACCCTAAAATTATTACTTTCAAATTTTGTACGGAAATATGCAAAACCTAATGACCTTACAATATAACGGTGGAACTAGTTTGTATTAATCATAAGAAACAGAAGTAAAATTTCCTTGGATTTTAAATTTTAAGTGGAGTTCCTACGGTCCTTGAAAATCCAAAAAAGTAATTAAATTTGAGAAAAATGAAAGCTCCAGAACTGGAAGTCCTAAATTGTTTGTCGGTTGCACCACAAGAAAATCAGAAACTTCCTTAAAAAGCCTTTAGTTGGTTGTCGTTGCACCTCGAGTAATCTAAATTTTTTTAAAAAAAGAGTTTGGTCCTTGAAAAGTCCTGATGAGTTAAGGGTGGACTGAATTCCTTTTTTTAGTTTTTCCAAACGTTTCATTACCTGCTTCCAGACTTTCCATATGGCGTATTGCTGAATTCTCCTAAACTGCCTCTATAATCTTCTTGTAAACAGGTTGGGAGAATTTTGTTCTTCATCTTAGGCAATTTTTTGTATGATCAAATGCTAAAGTTATTCTCATTACCAAACAACTTATTTTGTGTGGATGATTTAAGGAGAATTTACTTACTGATAAACTGGCTGGGTCTGAATGGGTTAAACAGGGTTTTCACGGGTCATGGAAAACCTGGAAAGTCATGGGATTTTTATTTGGATCATGGAAAGTCATAGAAAATGAAAAGAATCGTATAAAAATTGGTTAGTTAACTAAAACAAAAACTCATCAGATTTCACTTTAGAGATACCAATGATATTAGACGTTTTAGGTAAAAGCACATTAGTATTTTCTTGAGACGAGCTATTTTCACGAAAATTTTTACTATGCTGGAAAAATTTAATATCATATATGTTGCAAAGAAACAGGTGGTCAAATTAGGTCGTGGAAAACTGCTAATGGTAACGGAAAAAGTCATGGGAATTCATGGAATTTCACAAGGTCGAAAGAGTACGAACCCTGTTAAATATTGGTTTGGGGGTTCAGCACTTCATCGTTTCTTGTTATTCGTTTCAGACGCAGATGAAGCTGGACCAGTTTTTCCCGGTTAGTTTTCAAGAAACAAGAAAAATTCACAGCAAGCGTGTTAAACGGGTAGTAAACCGCTTTCTCAGGTCCGGCGATGACAATCGGGAAAACTCCGACAACAGTAGTAATGATGAAGGTGAAACAAAACTACGGAAGAAGAGAAAATCGACAGCATCAACAAAAACAAATAAAATAAAACAAAATCCACATAAAAAGAATCTTAAACACGATAAAAATACGGAGGATAACCGAACTGCGGTAGCAGCTGGTGAAGAAGAGACGGGAGTTCCGCTGAGCCAGACTACTGCAGGCTCGAGTGCGGCACGTGATAGAGCCGTGCGCACAGCCTCGGCGCGAGCGCGAACGCGCGGCAAATCCCGTGCGGGAATAGTAAAGGGAGCTGCTGTGGCGCACGCGTGTGAGGACACTTCCTCAACGTCTGACGATAGCAGTGACATGTTGGTAGAGTATACATGTGATGAGACTGAAAGAACGATAAAGCAAGAAGCTACGAGAGAATTGGGAAAACAAAAAATAGGAGGAGGACGGAAGGGCGTCGCCTATAGAGAACATGACAAGGCAGGAAATGCATGGACCGAAAAACCCGTGTTGAATGTTGATTCTCATCGAATTGCTACTGGTAAATCAGAGTATAACAGTGACTCTATGGGTGTGTCCGAACCACGTGAAACTGTAGTAAGTGAAATTACTGAAAGAAAGAGAAGGCGTTTGGGACAGTCTGTTGGTGAGGGAGAGGGGAGAGACGATTTGCGGCGACGCGATAGTGAAGGTGACTCGACTACCTCGGATAGTAGCGCCGCTGAGGGCAATGAAAATAAACCATTCTTAGCTGTGACCCGCAACAGATCAGGAAAAGGACGAGGGTCGAGACGGGGTAGGGGAACAATGAGGGGGAGAGGGAGGGGAAGAGGAAGGGGGAGGCGAAACAAATAAGGAGGGGGTGGGGGTGGGGGTGACAGAAATCGTAAAGGTTAAATATGCGTCCATCACACGAAAGAAACAATACATTCGTTGTATAGATAAGATGAAATTTATTGCCAAGAATTCTGGCTTTTATAGATTGTATTATTTATATATTTATTGACATAATGTCTCCTGGTGAGACCAACTTACATGCCGCGTCGATGTGTCCACAGGCTAATCTAGTACTAGACTGACAAATAAAACTACATTCTTCCACGCCAGGTTTCGGTGTTGTGTATTTGGGGCTTTGCTTGTTCAGTAACGTTCAGTTTTGTCCTGCGGGCTGTACGTAAGCTGTGAATGATAGTGAATCATGATGAAATATGGTTATTTAAAATGACCTGGATGTTGTTGTACATCCCCACGACCATTCATTTTTGCCCTACGGGCTGTACGTAGGCTGTGAATAATGGTGAATCATGGTGAAATAGGGTTACTCGAGAGGACCTGGACGTTGCTGCACATCGCCGCGGTAATACGGTTCTGTACTGCGGGCTGTACGCAAGCTGTGAATGATAGTGAATCATAATGAAATATAGTTACTTGAGAGGACCTGGATGTTGTTGCACATCGCCGCGATAATACAATTCTGTCCCACAGGCTGTACGTAGGCTATGAATGATAGTAAATCCTGATGAAAAATGGTTTGAAAAATGGTTACTTGAAAGGACCTGGATGTTATTGCACATCGCCACGACCATTTTTGTCCTACGGGCTGTACGTAGGCTGTGAATGATGGTGAATCATGTGAAATATGGTTGAATGAGAGGGCTTGGATGTTATCACACATGGTCGCATCCATACAGTTCTACCCTTAGGGCTGTACGCAGGTACGAGGTAACTGGATAAATTCGCACATGTCGAACTGGTGGTTGCGGTGAGAGGGCGTGGAACACAACCCGGTTACTGTTGGTATTCCCGGGGAATATCTGCGAACAAACGATCAGAGAAATTATTCTGTAAGCTGTACTGTAGTAGTTATGAACTAGCTGTGAGAGTCAAACTGGTTAATAGGCTTTAAGAGTTTTTAAAGGTTTGAGTTCGCATTTAGCGTGTACGCGTGTTTACATCTTCAAAATTGACGAAGGCGCCAAAAAGCATCGTGCTCAATACTTTTAGCTTGACAGACTTCAGCCATTCTTTCTAGAAAAGTTAAAGCTAAACTAAATGAAACAAAGTCAATGTCCTTCATTTTGTGTATTATCAAAAACTCAAAGAGTGTGTGTGGTTGGGGATCGTTTTTCGATTTGACTCGCACAGACAAATGTTAAGCTGGATGATGTTGGCCACTTGAATTTCTTTCAGAATTTTTCTTCAAAATTCCTAATCTGGGCCAAGCTGTATTGAGTATCTTGATTAGTTGTGCAAGCACTGTCGCGGCAAATGCTGGTCAAAATTGGTCAACAATCGACCTTCGCAGGCAAGAGAGAGCAAATATCTCCCATCTGCACCGCCTCCCCCTCTCCCGCTTAACAATAATAGTTTCATTACCATTGGCGCATCATCACGGGGAAATCCCCACCACACGATCCCGTCTATACTGTACTTGAGAGTGTACGACGTGGTCCACCAACCATGTTCCGGGTTACCCTGGGTCGCGATACCACTCAAGTGCTTCGTGATTGGGTGAAAGCTGATCTGTAACCATGGCGACTTGAGGTCCAGCAGACCGCGCACCCACGAGCGATTCTTGTTGTGCAACCTGGCCATGAAAGGTTTAAAGGTCTCCGTGAGCCACCTGCCATCCGATGAAGCCCGGATGTTGTAGTTCGGAATTCGCCCGTCTTGCATCCCCAGAGGATAAACGCCACACACTGGGTGGGAAAGTATACTGTCGTTAAGAGGTGAGTTTTCCTCAAAGAGAACCAAAATTGAGTTAAGGTCCAGAGCGGAAGTTCAGGCGTCCTTTTCTTATTTATAATTCCGAACCGGAAATACTTTTGGTGACTCCCAATCTTTCGGTCATACGCAATTCCAATATTTCACAACATGGTAGTCAAAAGCGAGGCTACCTAGCTGCCAACAACTCAAACTGTATTGTGTAAATGTCCCAGTCCCTTTTTTTGAAATTTTTTTTTTGAAAAAAAATTACAAAAAAACCAACCCTGACCCACGTCTTTGGAATATTTGATGCTAACCGTGCAAATTGGAACCATGATGAATGGGTACGAGTTTTTGCCTACATCTCGGCTTCAACTTAAGGAAACAAAAATTTGAGTTATCGCGACATAGTACCAATGATAGTTGATGTAGACTCACAAAAATTTTGAAAATTTATGAAGATAACTGGAAGGAAAAGAGATATTTTAAAATTTGTGATGTTGAAGGAGTTTTTAATTTTTTTCTGTTTGCTATGCAAAGAGTAACACTCAGTTGTCGCTTAGGAACAATGTTTTTTTGCGTTCTGAAATCCGTCTTGTTCTTTCCTATCCTATATCATCAACAAATGTTGGGGTTAGCGCCCCCTTAATAAAAAATCAAGAGGTCATTACAACTAGTCAGTTACACTCCCAAGTACTCACCATTACACAGATTTCCCGTGTAACCATGGAAACACTTGCATATGTAACCTGGAACTTGCGGAACTCCAATACATTTAGATTTGTGTTGGCATGGCAACGGAGAGACTTCGCAGCCACCAAATGGCCGTGATGGATGGTCAAGGTACAAAGCACCAGGAGTAAACCGGAAGTCATGTGGATGAGAGAATCGCGTCTTTCTACTCAGCTCACATGTGGCGCTAATGTGAATGAAATCCGTCGTAATAATAATCATAATCACAATCATAGTCATAGTCATAGTCATAGTCATAATCACAATCACAATCACAATCACAATCACAATCACAATCACAATCACAATCACAATCACAATCATAATCACAATCATAGTCATAATCATAATCATAATCATAATCACAATCACAATCACAATCAATCATAATCATAATCATAATCATAATCACAATCATAATCACAATCATAATCATAATCACATTCATAATCATAATCACAATCAATCACAATCACAATCATAATCATAATCATAATCACAATCATAATCACAATCACACTCATAATCATAACCATAATCACAATCATAATCACAATCACAATCATAATCATAACCATAACCATAATCATAATCATAATCATAATCATAGTCACAATCACAATCATAATCGTACTCATAATCACACTCATAGTCATAATCATAATCACAATCACAATCACAATCATAATCATAATCATAATCATAATCATAATCATAATCATAATCACACTCATAATCATAATCACAATCATAATCATAACTACGACCGTGACCGTTATCACAACGTACCACAATCATAATCATAACCGGTCAAAACTGTAACTTTAAATCTAACCTTTACTCTAAACCTATTGCAATTGATGATCTTGGATTCGCTAACGTTAAGCTTAAAGTTACTGATCTTTCAAGATGGTTTTCCAACCTGAGTCAACTAGAAGAAGAAAAAGCATGAAATTAGTCAGTGGTGAGCAAATTAAAATCGAAGGTTAAACAGTTCCGAGAATAGTTTGAAGAGATGGATAGTGGGAATACGGTACCTGCTAAACCCTCTGTCCTCCGCAGAGGTTTCTGCGGTTAAGCGAGGGCAGTAAACATATTGGAGGACTGGGGAAGAAAAAGGTGAGCGTGCACGGGGAGCCCGCGTGCCCTCTTCTCGAAGCCTCTGCGGAGGAGAGAGTGCTAAACCTGTTTAAAAAACATACGGCTCCTGCTAGACCTGTGTAGAGGAAATACAGTACCTGCTAAGCCTGTATAGAGAAAACACGGTACTTACTGAACCTTTATAGAGAGAGTACGGTACCTGTTAAACCTGTAGTTGAGACTATAACAGGTTGGATCTTTGTCACACGCGATGACGCAGCTTGTCAAACTCTTGCCGAGGACCAGTGAGTTTGCGTGTCCAAGCAAAGCGTAGTCTGTAACCGAGTTAACGGAGCTGCAGACATTTGAACCAGTTATTGAGATAACCAAGTGCAGAAAAATGAGAAACCCTTGCAGGTCTTTTCTCTCGCTCATCACTGAATGTTCCTGTAAAGAAATCACACGACGATACAGCAATTTATAACACCATTCATCTGCTCTTGTTCTTTTCTCTATCTTCTCTGTTTTTGTTTTTCTTTATTGAATAATCGTTTCTATATCAGATAGAGCGAAAGGAAGAAGAAACTGCGTTCTTCTGAAAGAACGTCTGATTGAGGTTTCTTTTACTTACACGCTTTCTTTTTATAGGAAGAGCGTCAAAAAAGAACCATTAGCCCGCTTCCTTTTTGAGAAAAACACGGACGAGAAACAAGTAGTTTCTTTTACTTGGCCTTAAAATATCGCAAACGCCTAGAATGTTTAATTTATGCATAAAAAATTTTACTATTTTTTCAAGTAATACACACCTTTAGAAGATACTGCAACTATATTTTGTAGAGAAACAACTAAAGAAACGTTCTTGTAGCGGGCAGGGAACGAGGCTGTGTGACTTTGGTCCAACCTCTTCGCAAGTTTGTGTAAAAAAAAACTAGCTGTGTTTGTGCAGTTGTACTGTGAATTGTCTCTTTGTAATTAAATTACATTTTGAAATATTGTGATGTTAATTCTGAAGTCAGTCATCTGCAGAGGAGATTTATATCCCTAAAACTGATTTACCACTGTGGTGTGTTTGTACAGTGTATACAGCTGCCAATGGGCAATAAAAGATCCATCACCGAAGATATTTTGTCATTGCTTCTTTTTTGAACTACAAAAATGATAATTATTTCCCATGACAGAAGCCGGTCATGTTTGTCTTTTTGACAAGATATTTTGTAATATGTTTGAAAACCTTTTGTCGATATGACTGAAGCTACTGGGTTTTTTTTGTTCAGATTTTTATTGCACTGACTCTAAAACAAAAACTAAAGTTCCGTCATCACTAAAGGTGTTAATATTCATAAAAGTACCTCGTTTTCTTGACTGGAAAGAGCGGCTTTCCACAGAAAAACTTTACATTTTCGATCAAGATATGCGGGATGAGCTGTTTGCATGGGAAACTGATGTCCAACTCACTTGCCTCGCCCGACGGTATCCCGGCAACCTTTGCCAAAAGCCCTGCATCCGTCCCTCCATCCTTTCTCATATGAAATCTTTTAAGATTTTTTTAAAATAAGACAAAAAGGCGCAATGCGAATTTTCGCCCTTCGGGTTAGCTGGCTTGGTGTAAATGCACAATTATTGTTACATTATGCTAGTCATAAACGAAGTATTGGTCATCTTTGGAGCCCAGGCCCTCGGGTCATGATACAGAGAATTCACTAGAGCCAATAGACAAACTTGAGCTACGGAAACTACTTGATTAAACAGAGATTTCTGTAACCGTAAGTACGGATTTTGAGCAGTGCGCGTTATAGAATATCTGAACTTTAATTCATCGAACGCTAGCGAAATGAACCTGGCATGTAACTGCAATTCATCGTGTGAAATTGCAGCTTCTCTTAGCATTTATATGCAAGTGCTCATATCAGAAGAAATATGCGAAAAACAAAGAACTGGGATCCTTGGAAATTTAAAACGAAAACACTTGAGAAATGATGACAGGACGTAAAAATCGAGTACCACAAACTGTAAAAATTTTACGCTGAAACCTCCTCGGTTATATTTGCCATCCACTACCACAGGCCCCGCCCCTCCATCTCTTCCATATATTTGACCATCAGTAACAACAAAGAAAAATACTATTCCGGTTATAAGCCCCTCCCGGATGTACACCCTCCTATATATCGGGATGGATTTTCCAAAAGGTGACTGACCGCGACAAGGGATCACGGCCCGACCACCTCAACTAACCTCTTTTAAGCTCTTGTAAAACTCGTAAATCTTCGAATATCCTAAATATCCTAGACATTTTCTAGCAAAGCGAAATCCCGAGAGCCGCTAACGTCTGCTAATCGATTTAGACCGGAAACGATAGGTGCAAGTCGCGTGTTTTCAACAAAACCTGATGTTGACCGGAAAAGGCTTTTCAAATCACGCTACAGTACAACGTTTTAACTAAAATTTGTAAACAATGTGAAATCGATGAAGAAAAACCATATAACTCAAATGAAAGATCTTGAAATTCCCTGTCGTTTAAAAAAAGCGCATCAAATTTCCAGCAGGCAGACCAAACTTACGGCGGTTGAAGTTAGGAGAAAATAAGGCCTGTTTTGTCCCATTTCAGCAGACACCTTTTGGAAAATCCAGCCAGATATAGGACCATCTAATGCTTTGCTGTAAACACCCCTTTCTAGCCTGTTTCCTGAAGAAGGAGCTTCGCCAAGAAAATCTTATAGTTATTATTATAACTCGAGTTTAAACTAGATCAATACAGAATGTAACAACTGAGATACTAATAAATGCTCCCTGTTTCTTTATAAATACCATAATTTAACATCAGCAGACCCAGAGAAAGTACAAAAGAGAGCGCTTCGTGCAATTTTTTGGCCGGCGCAATTGACATACGCTCAATGCCTTGGCGCAGCCAATCAGTCACCTCTTCACAAACGAAGGGAGACAATTGGTAAGTAGTTTATACAAAGAAACACACAATCAGCTGGTCCCACACCCTGAACGTCCTAACTGCATTACAGTCCGGCACTATCAACAAACACACATATGATCTCCGTACGGGATCTTCAGGATCTTGTGCCCTGAAGATTGCCAATTTTATTACTTGTAAATATAGATGTATATATTATGTAAATTTTTATGTAATGCTTTTTTAACATTGTAGACATCTCGCAATTCAGTTTTAACTGCCAGAAGATTTTAACAAAGGTTATTATTATTATTGTTATTATTGTTATTATTATTATCGAAAGTTACACCGCAAATTGAGCTCCAAACATTAATTGCTGTCGAACGAAGTGAGCCAGCCAAACCAACAGTTATTCGTACCTACAGCTGTTTGGTTTGAGAAACTTGTCCTTTTACCGGATCTTTGACCGGGGACTCGCTCGGTCGGGACTGGTTACGAGTTCCTGTTGCATGCACGCGCGCACGGATTTGAGCAAGAAAGATTTGTCTTTTATTTGTCGGTGATTCTGTTTCCTTTTTGCCTTTGGCTTTTCTCACGGTAAGTCGCGTAGCATTCATTAAATTATTCCCTGTTTTATTTCTTTTGACTGAAACAACACCGAAAAGTCAGCCTTAATTTGAGCTTTGCTAAACTTTTAAGCAAATGTACCGGATGGAATGACCTGTTTTCCGTAATATACTGATGAAAATAATAAAATAGCAACACTTCCATTAGCATTGCTAACTTCTAGTTTTAAACCGTAAAATGGCAGCACTTCCATTAGCATTGCTAACTTCTAGTTTTAAACCGTGAAATGGCAGCACTTCCATTAGCATTGCT